>JASDQU010191162.1:0-19971 GCA_032191745.1 Picea mariana
CTAAAGAAACACACTTTTACCTAATGACATATTAGACCAAGTAGATCTTAACTAACTCCTAAGTGTCTAGATATCATATTAGACCAAGTAGATCTTAACTAACTCCTAAGTGTCTAGATATCCTAACATTATTAACATCCAAAGATCACCAAATGATAAAACAGAATTGGGATATGATCAAAATTCAACCTCTACTTCATAGAAAACTGATAAACAATCAATTGGCTATGCAGATGCTCTTAGAAGTTCCTTAAAAAGAGAAGACAATGAGATAAAAACGAAACCATTAAAGAATGGATTTAATAAGCAAGCACCTCCTCCAAAAAGAAAAAAAATGATCATAAGAACTCCTCCTAATATATATCAACGTATATTTCTTGGATATTGTTATTCATGCAACAACTTTGGACACAAAGCGGTACATTGTAAAGCCTATAGAAACTACAAACCAAGAAGTATCCAAAGATATAAGAACAACAAAAATGATGTAGAGAAAATAAATTATAATTCATTCTCTCCTTTACAAGAGTACAATGTTGAATTCCACAAGTGCAACAACTATGTCCATAAAACTAGTGAATGTAGATTACCAATGCAATCCTTGAAAATGAGCAACTCTAACAAACATGATAAGAATATATGGAAAGAAAAGCATATAGAAGAAAAAGTAACAGAATGTAAAGTGGCCCTGTATGCAAAGAATAAAAAGTGTCATTGGTATATTGATAGTGGATGCTCAAAACATATGACAAGAGATGAAGGAAAATTTATCACTTCGACAAAAAAAGGATAAAGGCAAAGTCACATTTGGAGATAATGTATCTGCCAAAATACTAGGAAAAGGCATGGTTTCTTTGGGAAAAAAAAGGTATAAAGAAGAAAATGTGTTGCTAGTAGAAAACTTAAAACCTAATCTACTCAGTGTAAGCCAAACCTATCATCAGGGACATATACTCATTTTTAACTCCCAAAAATTTGAAATAAGAAAAGAAGGATTAGGAAAATTAGTTTCTATTGCACCAAGAACCTCAAGCAATGTGTATATCTTATATATTGAGGAAGAAGAAGAATGACATATGAGTCAAATAGATGAAATTTGGCTATGGCATGGGAGGATGGGACACTTGAGCTTTGATAACCTGATCAAAGCTAGTAAAAACAGAGTTGTAAAAGACATGCCAAAATTCATCGAGCCTTCAGACCCTGTTTGTCAACACTGACAATTATGGAAGTAGACAAGAGTCAGATTCAAGACAAAAGAGCAGTCTACATCAAAACCCTTGGAGATTGTTCACACTGACCTCTGTGGACCCTATAGGACTAAAAACATACAAGAGGAACACTACTTCATGTTGATCATTGATGACTACACAAGGATGATCTGGGTATATTTTCTCAAAGAAAAATCTTAGGCATTTGAAAAGTTTAAAGCATTAAAGACTTATGTAGAGAATGAAACAGATCTCAAAATCACATGTTTAAGATCAGATAATGGAGGGGAATTTAACTCTAAATGATTCAATAAGTTTTGTGAAGATCATGGAATCAAGATACAATTTGCAGCTCCAAGAAATCCTCAACAAAATGGAGTTGTTGAGACGAAAAACAAAACTGTTCAAGAGGATGAAAGAACTATGTTGAATGAAGCCAAGCTCCCAGAATTTTTTTGGAGAGATGAAATATATACAGTAGTCCACATACTTAACTGAGCACAACTGAGAAATAACCATGAGAAAACACCTTATGAATTATGGTTTGGAAGACCAACATCTGTGAAACATTTCAAAGTCTTTGGAAGTAAGTGTTACATCAAGAGGGATGAAGATAATTTAGGGAAATTTGAATCTAGATCAGATGAAGGTATATTTATGATATATTCACCTAACAAAAAGGCTTACAAGTCCTATAATCTAAGATTGCACAAAATAGTGGAAAGTGCAAATGTAAATATAGATGATCTAAAATTGAGAAAAATCAAATCTCAAGATGAATAAAAAATTGATGAATGGAGAAGAACTAGTGATGATGAAGAATATGGTGAATCACAAGGTGAAGAAGATATTGAATAACTACAAGAGAATGAACCACAAACTGACGAAGAGAAGGATGAGGAAGAAACGCCCTTACCAAAATCACCATCAAAAAGAGTTTAAAAGAATCACCCAGAAAATCAAATTATAGGGGATAAAGAAGCAGGAGTAGAAACAAGAATGAAACTTATATTTGATTATGAACATGCTATTCTTTTAGTAATAGAACCCAAACATTTTGCAAAATCCAGCAAGAGTGAAGACTAGATAAAATCAATGAACGAGGAACTTGATCAAATTGAGAAAAATCATACATGGGAACTTGTCCCTAGACCAAAAGACAAGAATGTGGTAGGAACCAAGTGGATATTCAAAAACAAACTCAATGAGAATGGAAAGATCATAAATAACAAAGCCATATTAGTATGCAAAGGATATGCCCAAGTGGAAGGTACTGAATTTGAAGAGACTTTTTCCCTGGTTGCAAGACTAGAGGCCATCATAATGTTTTTGGCATTTGCATGCTTCAGAAACTTCAAAACTTATCAAATGGATGTCAAGTCAGCATTCCTGAATAGAACATCAAAAGAAAAAGTATATATTGAGTATCCAGAAGGATTCATATTAACAAAAATTCGGGACTATGTGTGCAAACTAAAGAAGGCTATGTATGGTCTTAAACAAGCCCCTAGAGCATGGTTCTCAAGACTAGATCGGTATCTGCAAAAACAAGGATATAAAAGAGGGACTATTGACAACAACCTATATATCAAAATTGAGGATCAATATATGATTCTTGTGGTGGTATATGTATATGATATCATATTTGGAAGTAATCTTACTATACTAAGAAAAAAAATTTCTACAGAAATGTAAAAAGATTTTGTAATGTCTATTCTAAGAGAACTGACTTTCTTCCTAGGATTACAAGTCACTCAAAAAGATAAAGGAATATATGTTTCCCAAACTAAACATATCAAATAAATGCTAAATAAATTCCAAATGTAAGATAGTAAACCCATGTGCACTCTCATGGTCATGAGATGCAAACTAAGTCTAGATGATGATTCACCAAGAGTAGACCAAACCATGTACAGATCAATGGTTGGTAGCCTATTATATGCAACAACAACAAGACCATATATCTTGCAGGTTGTAGGAGTAGTAGGTAGATTTCAATATGCACCTGAAGAAACTCACATGAAGGTAGTAAAAAGGATATTCATATATCTTAAAGGAACACTAGAGTTTGGTTTATGGTTTCCAAAAATAGAATATTTTACATTGAATTCATATAGTGGTGCAGATTAGGCTGGTAGTGTTAATGAAAAGAAAAGTACTAGTGGAGGAGCATTCTACATGGGAAAGTGGCTGGTATCATGGTTAATTAAAAATCAGACATCTATATCACTATCTACAACAGAATCAGAGTACATTGTTGCTGCATCTTGCTACACACAAGTAATATGGATGAAACAAACCCTAGAAGATGTACAAGTGAAATATGATCATTCAATCACTATTAATTGTGACAACACAAATGTTGTAAATATCTCTAAGAATCATGTTATGCATTCTAAAACTAAGCATATCCTAATTAAATACCATTTTCTAAGAGATCGGGTTTCTCAAAAGGTATTCAAAGTGGAATATATTGATACTAAAGAGAAAATTGTAGACGTATTCACAAAACCTCTACCAAGAGGTACCTTTAAAAATCTTAGAAATAAATTGGGAGTAATTCCCATACCTAATTAAAAACTGAAAAATAAAATAAAAAGGGAGCACATGGACAGGGGTAGCATCGCCTCAGGGGGAGCGAAGAAATGTCCCTTCTATCATTTTTGTCAAAGGGGAAGAATACATAGTAAAACTCAATTAAAATAAAGAGTATTTTACTTTGTTTCCATCAATTCCAAAGGGGGAGAATGTTGGACATGGTGTTATGTTGTCATTGATGTCAATAAGGTTTAAATGTATTTATCATCCAAACAAGTATCCGACTATATCGTAGGAATCGACAGTAAAGAATGAAGAACAATAAAGATCATTAGATCAAAATAAGAGCATGATCGAATGGTAAAGAACGAAGAAATGATGTTGATTATTGGATCAAAGTGAAATCATGATCAGACGGGTCGGATCTCTTTTCGCGAGTCCGCTGAGAAACCAAAAATTGGCTAAGTATCATATTCTATCGATATCACTTAAAAATTCTAAGTATGGTTCATTATGGAGGTAACAGAAGTTGGAAATTCATTCTAATGACATCCGAGAAGAGATATGAGTCCGCAATTCTGAGTCCGCGAACCTGAGAAAAATCGCTTAAGAATTTTTCTAAGTATATGTTCATCTTGGAGGCTGCGGAAGTTGAGAATGCATTTTGATGAAATCCGAGAAGACATGTGAGTCTGCAAGTCCGAGAGTTCGTGAACCTGTCACATAAAATAATTCTAAGTAAAATTCCAAGTATGGTTCATTATGGAGGTAATGAAAGTTGGACTTGCATTTTGATGACACCCAAGAAGACATGTGAGTCAGCAAGTCTGAGAGTCCGCGAACCCAAGAAAAATCACTTAAAATTTCTCTAAGTATAGGTTCGTCTTGGAGGCTAGGAAATTTGGGTGTGCATTTTGATGACACTCGAGAAGAAATGTGAGTCTGAAAGTCCGAGATTCCATGAACCCATCATATGAAATAATTATAAGTAAAATTCCTTGCTTGAAATGAATAAGAACCATCCACTCAATGGTTGATTATATCTGAACCTTCAATCTCTCTAAAGCGCCTAGATGAAGTAAAAATGGACCATCCATCTCATCGGTCAATTGAGTCAGAGTCATTGGATCAAGATCTTCTCAGGAGTAAGGTATGCCATTGGATCAACTCATGGGTGCAATTTCAAATGTTCGTCAGTAAAAGGTAAAGTGGGTTGACGGAAGCACATAGGTTCCTAAAACAGTTAAGCATGAATAAAATTTATATTCACATCAAAATCAATGGTCAAGATTTAATCTTGATCTCGATCAGACGGTAGCTAAGTCTCTACGAAACCGGGTCTCAGTGCAACGAAGAAATTGATTGTTTTAGTCAATTTTATGAAGGGTTGTCGAATTGATCATTCCATAAGAAAGATTGGCATGAGAAAGAAAAAAACATAATTAATCTACAAGTAATTTGAAGTCGATTAGGTCATTTTTTTTATTACAGTATATTTTAAATGAAGAGGCACATTGATTCATTGAAAATACATAATAGTTCAATGATGCACACCATTTGGAAGGATATTTAAACTCATAAGAATGAAGAATGAAAGGGTGAATCAAGAATATATATGAGTATATCCTACCTGAGGCAGAGTCGCAGGAATAAGATTGCAGAGTAAAACTATGCAGTGAGGGTGGAAGGGAGGAGCTTGGGAGGATTGTGGTCCTCTACAGGTTGAAATTTGAAAAACAGGGAGTTGCAGTGTCCTTTCAAGTTTGTGATTGAAGAAAAAAGGGGGTTGGTGTGTCCTTTCAATTTGGTTCTTGAAGAATGCAGTGGGTTGGAGCCTTCTTTCAAGTTGGTTCTTGGAGAAGTAGGGATTTGTAGCTTCCTTGATTAGGTGCTCAAAAAAGAAGGGGATTTGTGTCTCCAAGAATTGGTGCTTTAAAGAGGATTGGTGTCCTTGATAATCATATATCATTCTTTATAAAAAATTTAATTCTTTTTAATTATATTTATATAATTGGTTTTAAATACAAATCCATTGTTGATCTGTTGTGGTGATTAATAAAATAACAAAGTAATTACTAATTGTTGTAAAATGTAATATTGATTCACCCCCCCCCATCTCAATATTTCCAACAGTGTGCCCCTTCTTTTCTAAGTAGTCCTTTGGCTTCCCCACTTCCCTTTGCAATGTTACTTGCAACAGGTCAGACAAGAAGTCTTTGATCCCTGTGACTAATGCTCAACTGACTAGGGAACAATTCCCAACAAAAACTCTCACCTAGAGAATATGCCCACGGGTCTGAAAACCACTCCAAAACAACCAGTCTCTCACCCATAGAGTCTTCTCATGGTATGTCAACTTGAATCCTCGATAGTATCTTTGAATAAATCCCCCACAACTCCCTACAAGATTCTTAGGGAAGATAGGATAATATTCGGATTTTCCATATAGTTTGAACCCCTTCTCCTCACAAAAGCTTGCAGCATCAATAATATTACCATCCTCTCCAAAATACACTAAGGCAAACAATATATATATTTTATGTCTTCCAATTGACACTTGTCACCTCCAAAAGTATCTATAATCCACGTGGTGACTCATTCCCTACTCTCAGGAACTTATGATAAAATAATATATCTGACATTACACATTTCTCGAAAATATTATTAAAATATTCCCCATGACTTACAACTCACCCCCTTTTCACTCTTTCGGTGGAGTTGACCCCCATCTCATTTTCTTCTAAGTCAGTCAACGTAGAACGATGCAATATTATATTAATATTCATGATTATATTTACATGGGTAGGTGCACTGGCCTATTTTCTTCCAGGCTCACCAACATCATAACCACACAGGCTCTTCGAACTCAAAACATAAAAATTCATTCTCGCGCACTAACCCAAGTGCGCACAACTCAGTGCAATCTACGCACTTGTCGAGGTTCGTGCAACACACAAAATGTGTGCACCATGTCTTTATCACAGTTCTTTGTGCACTTACTCAGATGCGTGCAACACCATACCATGTGCCAATGACTCACCAACCTAAATGTTCATACATTTACATTTGGTACCAATCGGCTCACCAGCCTATGTACAATTACAAATGGTTCCAGATCAGGGACATTACAATGATTGTAAGTTGTTGATTGGAATATTTAAATGGATAACTGCATATTCTCTTGTAGTATTTTTTTTATTATTTTATGTCAATGTGCATCATAGATTATGATTTTTCTTGTATTCTTTGTTTCTTTTACTTTCTTCGTGTTATGTGATTTGATCATTCCAATTAAAAATATTTAGTTTGTCAAAGATTCTTATTTCATAATTTTCACGAGATTAAGGATGAATAATAACCATGACTTCTTATACACAATGTGAATCTAGGCGTATAATGGTGGTGAATGTGAAAGCACTTGCTTCTTCACATGATCACCACCATAGTTCATTTGTATTGAGTGATTTATGAAGGATACATGCATAAGTGAAAACACGGTTATGTTTTGATGATTTTGGATTGTGTTGAGCAATGAAAAAGTGCATTCTAATCATATATATGTTTACACATTCAATTGTGTGGATGTTGAGTTCCAACGAAGATGCGTAAGGGATTTTGCATGCATTTGACAAAAAGTAGCACAATGAAGTGGAAAGAGAAATATCAATGAGGTTTGAAGATAATCTTGTTGGAATCATGTTGTGTCCAACATCACAATGCTATTTTAACATTGCATACAAAGGTCTGTATGATAATTGGGTGATTCGACCCCCAAAGGTTTGGAGAACTAATGCAACAATATTGGAATATAAGAGGATAGTAATTGTTGAGGTACTTAAGAATGTTTATTTCCTTATTAAAGGTTTAAAAAGGTAGTCCTTATGACTAATAGTCACTTGGGCTAGTTTCAAGATGAATGGGAAATTTTCCCTAGTTTCTCCCATAGGTGCGTTGAGCACCTGAGGACTTACTTCACCTATTAGAATTATTCACATGCTTAAAAATACTATGAATATCAATAATCATGTTCAAATAATATATAACAAGGATGGGATATGTGAAGACATATTTCTTTTCTAGAAAAACATATTTCCAAACATAACTTGAACTTTTGATTAAAAAGGCCTTTTACACATAAGATAGGTGTTCGATTGAAAGGAGATTTTGATCTCTAAAAGATGCTACATGTAGGTTTTGGGGGCATATGAATCCAACACAATTGACATAATTGAATTCCAAGGCCTTCATGTAGGAAAAAACACATTAATAAATTATATGTTAAAGAGGAAAATTAATTAGTAAACTACCATGGATATTCCTCTAGAACAAATTGTCACAACAAATCTTACAATATTCTGAAATATTTTATTATTTAGTTCATTACCTTAGACATAAGAGTTATTATTGCTAGATTGGTGCTCTAATTTATGGAAATAAATGAAATCAAAATTTAAAAGAACAAACAAACAAATGACCACACCATCCACACAAATGAATGCAAGGTATGACCTGAGAAACCTAATAAGGGAGAAAACCCGGCTAGAAGGCGAGGCTTATGCTCTACTCTTTTTTTCTCAGTTATGAAATGAAAATACGAAGAAAGGGGCACTCACTATGGATTTTCCATGGAAAGTGTGGCACGAATGGCTACTCAAAAAAATTTCTACCTCCTATGTTATGCTTCAATATCCCACTCCTACATGCTCTGCTCAATTATGGAACAAAAAAAATACAAAAAGAAAGAAACTCTTCTCTTCATAGAAATCCAATGTTTAACATAGCGTGATATTAGTCTAGGGTTAGGGCTAAGGTTTTTTCATGCCTCAACCCTCAATTCGTGTTAAGGTTTTGGACCCTTGTTGATAAAAAAAATTGGTCACCACTATTTTCCCACTCCAGGATTAATAAAAAAAATTGATATCATGAGAAGAAAATTTCGAACAATTATAAGTTCATTGTGTATCCCTTAGTCTCAACTTCATCACGCATTTTTCGGATTCAAAATTCGAGTTTGTATGCTCAAGATATCCAGGTTTTGGTCTAACCTCCCAAAAAGTGCTTATTCCATGTGCAACATAGCTAATTTTTGTCTTGGAACCACGTTTACAATTATTCTCTTGGAACCATTAATCTTTTGGGACTTCTCTCTTAATCTCTTAGAATAAGTTCCTTTATTTAATTTCTTGGAACTTGACATTTACTTGGAGCTACATTACTTCATTATCCCACACTTATACTCTTCCACATTGATTGTTCCTCTCTTGTTCCTCTCTTATACTCTATTCCACACTTAGTTTATTTTTTGTATTTATTTAAACACTCCTTCCTCATGTATTCTCTTATACTCTTCATACTTAGAATTTTTCTCATCTCCTTATCCCTCCATCTCTCCTCCTCTTACTGCCTCTTCTTCCCACCCTTAGTTTTTTTTTTGTTTTTTGTTTTCCCTCACTTCACTCCTTCACGGAGTCACCTCACACCTTCGATATCCCCTACTTATCTCTCCTCCATGCATTGCAGGTTCACTCACCTCCATGGGTTCATACCCGCTTCTCTCTCCTCCCTCACAACCTTCCTCCTCTCTCATTCAATTTTCCACCCTTAAAATTTATCCTAAGTTCCTATCCATTTTATCATTAACCAATCACATCATGACATGTGTTAACCAACCATTCCATGACATGTGGAAACCAATGAAATCACACCATGTGGCAACGAATGAAATCATGACATGTGGTGACCTATTGTATGCTATGGTGCCATGACACATGGAATCCAATGAATTCATAACACGTGGCATCCTATGGAAGACTATAACACTATTACACATGGTGATGTCATGGAAATTGACTCACTTCTGACTGGGCATTGACTGGGTGCTTGGTGGATGATGACTCGGCAATCAAAATTTTAATTAATTCATGAATTTTCTAAGGTTCGAGCCTCCAAGTCTCCATAGTCTCCATATGTTTCACATCAAGTGTATGGTAAACTTTTTAATATGCACACCACAAATTCACATGGGATATGTATTATAAAAGAAAAAGACGAATTTAAAATGGAGGAGGCGAATTTGAATGAAGGGTTAAGATTAACCAATGAGTTGGATGAACGACTGTTGAGAAACGAACTTCTAGAGGTCGTATCTTGAGAAAAGATAATTAGACTAGGAAAATAATGGAACACATTTAAGGAGCTTAAATTTGCCATGAATTTATCATAAATTGAAATAAAAATCAGCTATAATTTTATGTTTTGTTGATAAGTCGGCTTGGTACCTCAACTTCACGAGCTTATATCTTGAGATACAAAGCTCCAAATTGCACTCAGGAGGAATCGATGAAAATATGAGATGATGAATATTGCATATGAAATGGTTTTCATGGTTGAAAGTTAAAATATAGTGCCAATAAAATTAAAATACAATCCTCTCTTTAAAAAGGAAGCCAATTAAAATTTTCAAAGTAAAAGTTTATTAATTTTTTTTTTTATTAAATACGAAAAGGGCCCACTTCAAAGAATGAATTTCAATGATAAAAATCAAATGATGATGCCTAAATGAAGAATTAATTAAAGTGATTTTTGTTGGACAAATTTTTATTTTCGACACACTAGTTTAGTGGGAGTTAACTGACTAGTTCTATTTCAGACTTTCTATTTTTACCATCACTATTATGCATGCATGCATTCCTAAGGAAAGCTAACTGCTTGATTGATTTTCTTAATTATGGAATGTTTTTCCCTATATATGAGTGTATTCCACTCATTCATTGTATATATTGATCGTGATCTATGTATCAATCATCGACTCATTGGAGTAATGTGAATATATTTTCTCATTCTTCCATATTAAATCTCTCTTATTTTCTTCATAAGATTTGTTTGCACTTGTTTTAGCTAGATCTTTTGTGCAGGTTTCCATGAAACATTGACATGGTATCAGAGCTATGCTTCTTGGAGCAAGCCAGACAAGCCAAAGAATAAGGAAAATCAGAGTTTCGGCGAGCTAAATCTGTGGTCGTATATTTCAGTAGTGATTTCTCCAAAAATATTACGTTTTTGAGGAAACGGCCTACAAGGACAGTAGATCGACCCATTTTGGAAGTGGGTTTTCAATTGTTTGGTGAGATTCTTCATCGTTTGCTCAGAAAGTAAGCCGCAAGATAGCCTCCTGAAACTGATACGAATCTGTAGTTGTACCTTTCATTAGTGATTGCTCCCAAAATATTAAGTTTTTGAGGAAACGACTCGCGAAGAAAGTAGATAGACCCATTTTGGAAGTGGGTTTTCAACCATTTGGCAAGTTTCTTCACCGTTTGATTAGAAAGAAAGTTGCAAGATCATCTACTAAAACTGATACGAATTTTCAGTTAAAGTGCCATTTCTGTAATGATTTCTTAATTTTTCACTTGCAGATTGAGAGTAAATTTTTAGGAGTTGTTAAAACAATGAGAGAGATGGATAGGACAACTTTTATAAAGTCAAACTTGGTGGTAATCCTCACACCATACAATTATTTTGATTGGAAGCCCAAGGCAGAATTCCAACTCAGAAGGAAAGGATTGTATAATTTGACGATGGCGACAGAAATAGAACCTACATTAGCGATTGAGAAGATGAGATGGGAGAACCGTAAGGATGAGTCCACAAGACTACTTCTTGAGTTAATCTCCACTAATTTATGGTTTCATGTTGTTTCATGCAAGACTCCAAATGAGATCTGGACCACCTTGGAAGGACTCTTTGGAAAGCAGGATGAGATGCGAGGTCATATGCTTAAGGTAGAGTTGAATACCTTAGACCCTAAAAGTTTTGATAATATACAAGAATTTTTTACTAAATTTAAATCTTTGTTATTGAACTTGTGTGAATGTGGTATTGATAAGTCTACACAAGAGAAACAACTTATTCTAACAATCGTGGCCAAGCTAGAACCAGAATACGTTGTATATGTCTCCAATTTCCATTATGGCATATGTCTTTTTGGAACAAATTGTAAAATGACTACGTTGGCTCGGTTCATTGAGTCTCTTACACAAGAGTAGAAAAAACTCATATAGATGGGCCTCATGAAATATCCCAAAGCACATGCACTCATCATGCATGATGGAAAAGGGTCATACAATCAGAAATCGAAGCAGAAACGAAAGGAGTTATTACATCCAGAGTCAAAAAAGGAGGGATATTCCAAACCCTTCAAGGATTCTTCAGGTTCCAAAGATTCTTCGAATTACAAAAGGGAGAAGAACAAGGGTACATGTTGCAATAAACTGAATCATGAAGAATCCACATGCATGAAGAAGCAGATCGATCTTATGACATAGGTACTTCAGAGGAATAACCTTGGAGACTTCATTCCTAAAGGAGCCAAGAAGAAGAAGGAAGAAGACCATGTGGCTAAGAAAGGTAATCAACATGCTCTGGTTGCAATTAATTCCTCATCTGATTCATGGATTATATATTCCGGTGCATCACATCATATGGAAGCTAAAGAGGAAGTTTTTACTTCTTTGAGTTCATGCTCTAGACCTCCTATTCTCATGGGGGATGATAATCCAATAGCGGTTGCAGGAGAGGGAAGAGTGGAACTACCTAATGGAAGTTTTGAGAATGTCTTACATGTTCCAAAGCTTTCTATAAACCTACTCTCAGTTTATCAGATCACTCAAACAGGTGAAAAGGTTGAATTTACATTAGATTCAGTTTCAGTAATTGACATGCATGACAATTCCATCATTGAAATTGGTGAGGTGGATCACAAGTCAAGGTTGTATAAATTCACTAAGTTTTATGACGATGACTCCTCTATTCTACTTACACATAAGGAGAGTAATTTGCATGCACCTCCAGTGCAACATGCATATACTCTTGTTCTTCCATCAGTTTCAAACATCAGAGAGGATTCCATACACTCAGATTTTATACATGGAAATAAGAAGGTAGTACATCCATATAAGAAGCCAATGTCGAAGCTTCAATAGATTCCCAAGAAGGCACGATTCACACTTTAGGAAGAAGGAAACCTTGCAGGGAATCCATTGGATTTGAGGAGGACTTGATCTCAGCATGAGGAGCCTTCTCATGTATTTTCAGCTTCAGAACCTACGATGCCCATGCATTGCTATATGGTTCAATCTACTGATCCAGAAAACTACAATAGGGTTGTGGAAGATCCATTATGGCAAGCAACCATGCAGGAGGAGCATGACTCACTCCTACAGAACTAGACTTGGAATATGATTCCACTTCCACCAGAAAGGAATATTTTTAGGTGCGGATGGGTCCATAGGATCAAGAGGTACAAGGCCCGACAATTTTCCAAAGGACTTCATCAGATCCATAAAGATTTCTATATCTTCACGAAGACTTTCAGTGAGAAAAATTTTCAGACTTTGCGGGATCGTCTTGCAGTGAAGAACACAGTTGCCTAGCAACTACCATTTTCTTGTTTTGATACATTATCTTTTGAGTGGGGGTTTTGTTCCCACGTGGTTTTGTCTCTTTCCTCACTTTTATTCAGTGTTCATTATTTGCATTGTACATGAGTACCTAAAATGGCCTAGTAGTCGGGACTCATTTTTTACTCCATAGTGATGTTCAGGGGGGCTGTTGGAGAAATTTCTATTTTCGACACACTAGTTCAGTGGGAGTTAACTAACTAGTTATATTTTAGACTTTCTATTTTTACCATCACTATTATGCATGCATGCATTCCTAAGAAAAGCTAACTGCTTGATTGATTTTCTTAATTATGGAATGTTTTTCCCTATATATGAGTGTATTCCACTCATTTATTGTATATATTGTTCATGATCTGTGTATTAATCATCAACTCATTGGAGTAGTATGAATATATTTTCTCATTCTTCCATATTGAATCTCTCTTCTTTTCTTGATAAGATTTGTTTTTACTTGCTTTAGCTAGATTTCCTATGCAGGTTTCCATCAAACACTGACAATTTTATCAAGAATAAAAGCGTATGAAAAATTCAAGAAGAGAAAACCCTAACTACCTCAAAAAGTTAGAAGAACATATTTTAAAACGCAAGAAAGGACTTCATCAAAGGGTTAGAAAGTTGCATTATCATAGAAAAAGATCATAATAGAAGGGTCCAATCATCAACATGCACCCAAGATTATGATCACTGTTGTGTTTCTTATATGTTTAGTATAGTGCACTCATTAATTATCAATCCGAGATTCATAATCAATAGAGTTACAAGACACCAGTATGAAAGGTAATTTCTAATGTCACGAGTATAGAACTAAACTAGATTATGCATGCTGGAAACAAATCAAAATAGAAAACTGAAATGCACTTTTGTTGTCTTTCATAGAGAGGCTATCCACTCCATTATGGCACATGCAAGTATGAGATGGTGTTGGTTTGACAGATCAACTCTGCTATCTGACTTAGAAAACTAACTATGCAATCCACACTTCTGAAAGGGAAATCACACATCAATCATCAAGACATAGCATGGGTAGTTCAATAGTCAATATACTGAGTATGTTGTGGTTCACAATGTGTTGTTGTGGACTTCACCAGTTCTCCTTCAAATATGTCTGACCACTGCTACCAACATTCATGTCTAAAACACAAATTCATAAAAACATAGCATATACAAAAACAAAGCAAGTAAAGATCTCTAAACAATTATATAATGGAAATCCTAGTCTAAGTTGTACTGCTATCATCTAACAGAGTTAAAGCTTCAGCTGATTTAATGTTTACACTACTAAAAACAAATGCTAATGCTAATCTACGAAGATGCTGACCTTTGTTGGGCAGTGGGCCCTTGCCGCTTCAACAGGTCAGCTATTGAAGTCTACAGGAGGCTTGTCTTCAACACACACATTACTCTCACTCACATTTCAAAACATAAAATCAAAACTTTCATTAACAACTCAACTCATACTTAATCATAGATAATCAAAATATGGAGATAAATGACATTCTATTAATCTTCACTCAGAATAGGTTTTGTACTATCACACGCTGATTCGCATATTAGTAATATGCTAAATATCCTACACTTCCACCATCCTTGCCACGACTATTTAATAGTCTTAATCGTGAAACACAAGGAGGTGAAGTGATTTGCAAATCAATCAGTTGTTAAATTCAATCATTTGGTTACATCTTTGGCTTCATCCTCATGACATGAAGTGCATGAGGATGAGGCAATCAACACACTATTCTTATCATAGCCTTGCTAAAGCAAATAGACATCCACCAATTGGCTTAGGCGAGATATGGATCTTAACTTAGTGTATTAGGCTCTTCCATATTGGTACCAGATTGTAACAGGTAGATGGTACCGGATCACGACAGTGCGCAAAAGGTGGTACCAAATCATGACAGTACTATCTGTTGGTACCGGATCGCAATAGATGAGATTTTAGTACCAGATGCGTTTGGTATCGGATTCGGACAGTGGTAGTGTTGGTGCACAGGTACCAGATAGTTGAGCTGGTACATGAACGTTGAATATCTAGAGGTCAAAGATTTATATATGACAAATTGAAGCATTAGTACATGAAATATTTAATTCCTTAACTCTATAAACCACAAAATGCATGAATTAACCATACTTTACCTTATGACCTTATCACTAGCTAATGGTAGTGTTCTTATCATTCACCCAAGCTCTAGCTAGGCCAAAAAGGTATAGATGAAGAGTATAATAGGGTAATTAGGATTTCAATTTTGGGTCTCAACATTCCCCCATGCCAAAATCATTGCATGTCCTCATGCAACTGAAAACAAACCCAAAATTTTCAAAACTTGAGACCATGTTCTTTACTTTGGTGGATCAATGATGTTGATGGCTGAAGCCTCTTCTTTCATCTCCCTTTTGATGACCCTAACATATTGTAGGACTTGTAATACCTTCTTGAGCTTGTTAGAAGTCTCTTCATGGTCGTCTTGAAGTTGTTGGCTGGTTGCTTTCAATTGCTCATTTTCCTTTTTGATATACCTATCCAAGAGTTGGTATTCCTTCACTTCTTGTTTGAGTTCCTGATTTTGTTTTTGCAATTCCACAATCTTTTTATTCATTTGTTCTTTTGTCAAGGTCTTTGTTGACTCCATCATCACTGGATGGATGCACTCCCTTTCCTCAACTTCCTCCCTCATCCCACATAAAGTAATAGTGGCTTGCTCCTCGGTCAAACTAGGGATGTCATCTTGGATTGATAAATCTTCAGAAGGGGAGGTAAGATTGATTGGATCTTCCTGTGTATGAGGACTGACTATTGTTTTTCACTTCTTTGCCATGCTCCTCGTAGATCTTTTACAAGGAGGTACCGGATCATGGATGCTCATGGGCTTCCTTTTCTTCTTTTCTAATTGTGAAATGGTGATAGGGGGTTGTGCCATAAACTGTTTACTTTTAGTTTCTGAGCTATGCTTCCCTTTCTTCATCATTTTTGTCTGATGGCCCTCTTTCTCAACTTCCACCGTTGAAGTCTCCTCTACTAATTTGTTTTTACCTTTTGATTCAAAGCTTTTAAAATTTTTATTGACCCTTCTTTTTCATGTTGGCTCACTGCCCTAGATGATGGTGGAGTTGTCTTATCCTTCTTGCCCTTTTGCTTTTGAGGTTCCTTAGTTTTCTTTGGAGCATGTTGGGTTTCCTCCACAGGTTTTTTTTCTGTGGGAAGGTGCTGAGTGATAAGGGTTTTCCAACTAATCCTCTATTTCCTAAGTTCATGTAAAACTAGCATTTTAATGAGACCTTGATGGTAAATGCTAGTCTTCTCTGTTTTGGAGATGGATTTAACACCTCTTATCATTTTGTTCAAACTCATCCATAGAAAATATGGGAAATCGATTTCAGGGCCTCCTTCAAAATGTAATAGAAGCCTAAGATGATATATGAAGGTCACAACATACCTACCCTCACAAGTGACAAATCGTTGAAGACTAGTAATCATTGGATGATATTCTTCCTTGATGTAGTTCCTCGGGATCCCCTTTTTCTAGTCAGGGTGTTGATGATCTTCTTTCAAGAATCGTTGGCACATTTCTTTGTTGATTCCTACACCTTTGAAGTATTTGGCTCCTCTGTTAGGTAGTCTCGTGACCTCCCTTAAGGTTTCTTCATTAATTTTCAGTTGTAGATTGCCTATATGTGCAATCTCTCCATCATAATTCTGAATAAATTCGTGAGATATCTTCTTGTGCCAGCCTGTGAATTTTTCCAAAAATGGCATCCATCCTGATCTAGTATATTTTTCTTGACATAATTGGAATTCCTCGATTTCCCTATAAATTTGGAAGACCGGTTCGTGTCTACTAACCACCATCGTTATAAGTTGTGAGAAAAGGATCGGGCTGTAGCACAAGGGTTTAGTCAATTGATGAGGTAAGGGTTTGGTATTGGAAAGGATTAGGCTTGACACTGGAGAAATCTCACGACAAGGGGGAATATGGTGATGGTGTTGGTAATGCGAATGGTAATTTTAAGTAAGGATGTCGTAAGGACAACTTATGACCAGGTGAGGCTTATCTGGATGGCTTCACCACCAGATAAGCCATTTCATTTCTACCCGTTACTGTAATGATGAGGACAAGACATTGGGTGTTCAAGCCATCATTTTGGGATAGGTGATTGGATGTTCAGGTAGTGAATCTGATGTTAGATCATGGTTCATGATGTAAGATAGGTTCGTGAATTGCTTAAGGACGAAATATATTCGTGGCTTATCATTGCTATACATGCTTCATATTTTGATACGATTTTTTCCCTTAACCATGTTCAAGAGCTATGAGAGGATTGATTAGGTTTAGGCATATGGGTATGAGGGATAGGCGCATGGGTTTAATACTAAGGTCATAAGATCTAGTATATCTTTTCATACTTATTGTAGTTTTATGAGCATAGGAAAATAAATACCATGTTACCTTTGCTTTTACCTTTGTATGATTAATACCCATAGCATGTGCGACTGCTTGTAAATTGTCATAATTCATCCCTTTAGACTGAAGTTTCTTTGGTACGAGAATATCTTGTACTTCTTTTATTCTGTGCTTCTCTTCTTTTGTATTTGGTTCTACAGGGTGATCATGTGAGTCTAGAAAAGAGTTCTGAAGGGGCTCTTTGACCTTCCCCCATGTCGAAGATGTTGTATATCTATATGCAAGAAGACTCAACATTTTATATCATAATGGAGAAAAGATGATAAGAGCAAAATAAACCATTCAAATTTCAGAAGTACATTTATCACCTAGCATATGATCTAATACCTAAAAAGTGAAATTGCCCTTCTTTTGATGGATTATTGGCAAAGGTAGCATTCAACAGTGAAACAGGGAATATTTATATGTTTGCCAGAAGAACAGATCCCACCTAAATTGCTTCAGAGATTTACTATCATTGGATGTTATAGATAAATTTCACAGTATAAGTAGATTAGACTCCCTAGTTAGGGCTCCACTCTTAATAAGTTTCCTTCTTAGATAGTGTAGGCTTTAGATGTCAGTCTGGTAAGTTGACTTACGGTGGTTCTCAAATGGACATTTGCTTGGAGTAATTATGTTGCCGATTCATCTGGAGTTTGTATCTCATGAAATCCAATAATGACTTTTAATCTTTTTGTTTTAGATGACAAAAAGTGAATTTTTCAATCAAACAAGTATAAATGAGACAGTTTTCAACCAGAACTCACTGCCAGCAAGCCTGTTTAGTACTCCAGTGGGGTAGTTGTGATAATTAGTGAGAGGTGCCTTCCCCAGGCAAAATTCCCCATTACCAACATGCCTGTTCAGTACCCTGATGGGTTTGCCTAGTCATACCACAGACTGATACCCACTGCCAGCAGACCTGTTCAGTATCTCAGCAGGTTAGTCTCTTAAACCATTTTTCCATCAGAGGCTTCTTGTCCATAGTCACCTATTTTGGTTTTTATTAAAGAGTGCTTTGCACGGTGACAGGGGAGGCTCGTCTGAAAACCTTTTTATAGGGTGGGATGGTATTGGGTTGGAAGGCATATACTCTTCTTTTGTATGTCTTTTAAAGATTTGTCTGAAGGAAAAACAAACTTTTATGCACATTATTTCTTTAGAGTGATCCAGATGTATAATTTTGTCTGAAGTTGTCCATAAGAGAATGACCTAAAGTTTCCTTAAGGTAACGGTGCCAAAATGTTGTGCTTCTTTCGGCATCTATGACAAAATATTGCTAAAGCAGCTTCTTCTTCTTGTTGCTTTTTCAGTTTCAGAGTATCTAACTGGTTACTTATTGTGCTCAAGATGTATGTTTTAAAGTTATTCAATAAGTTTCCTAACTCAGTTTTGGTGACAGCCCCTGAGCTTTGTTTTGTATTTCTGCTAAAAGGATCTCTTGGTCCTTTGCATGTTTTAGCTTGTCCTCTTAAGTATCTCCTATAGTAATCTACAATTTCTGAAAAAGGTTTTTGGTGTACATCTCCTGAACTCAACAAGTTTAAAACTTCTATGCAATCATCTCTGAGACCTTTCAAGAATATAGTTCTTACTATAGTTGGGTCTGTGGTGAATAGTTTTGACTTTTGATAGTTGTATAAGAACCTTTATAAGTAGTGTTCAGGGCTTTCATCTTCTGTTTGTTGCATTTTAAAAATGACGTTTTTAACATTATCCTTACAATAGTCTTGGTATTTTCGTAAAAATGTGTCTTTCATTTGATCCCAAGAAAGGATTGTATTTTCTCCTAAGATCATGAACCATTAAGGCTGAATCTTTCATTGTAGAAGGAAAAAGATTAAGTTTCTAGGCATCATCTGAGTAGTTATAGCTTCTACATAATATGTCAAACTCGAATAAAAATAAATCTGGGTCTTCAGTTGACATACCTCTGAAACTGGGTAACGATGATAGTGGGATATTCTTCATCCTGATGTTTCTGGAAATATCCAAGATTGGAAACCCAAAAGTCTCAGTCTCTGTGGCTGCATTTCCTTCTTCTTCTTCCATTCTACTGATGGATGGTTTAGAAACTGGATTTTCTGTGTCTCCTAAATGTTCAGCAGACTCACGTTCTGCCTATCCCAATACTAATTCTTTCATTTTAGGTTCTCCTTCTGGAGCCTCGCTAGCTCCCCTTGAATTTTCTGTTGGTGGAATTTTTCCTACACCAGTTTCATTTTGATTAGTGGGGGGGTTGTTTTTGAATCTTTGGAGCTTGAAAATCTACCCTTGTTATCTCTATATCTATGGATAAAATGGAAATTTGATTAT
>JASDQU010191167.1:0-11215 GCA_032191745.1 Picea mariana
GTCTCCTATATATACCAAGGAGACATTTTCATTTTGAATCATCTTGTACTTGAACATTTAAGTGGGGTAAAAGGAGGTTGCCCCCTCAAAGAGGCTTATTATCTGAAATTATCTCTTTTTCAAGGCGTTGAGTACTTTTCCTGAGGTTTTTATATGCTATATTGATGTTTGGTTCCTAACAATTCACAATTTTGGTCTGATCAACTTAGAAAAATATTAAGTATCATGCAAAATATACCTTACCATTAGCCTATCAATTAGAATTATATTCAAATATGCAAATACTTAAATGAATTCATATTTTAACATGAATGTCTTAGATTTGTGAACCATGGAAATATCATTTGGTTTATTCTAAAGATACAATATTAGATCTAAAAAAATGGAGTTAGCACTTAAATATAAAAGAATGGAAATCAATTTAAGAGGATGACTTGCATGATAAACCCAAGTTAACAACCATATAATGAGATTTTTTAGCTAAAGAAACCTGGAGATGCGACCTAGTTTTAAAGTGTAAATCAACAAAACCCTAGATTTCTTGCAAACAAAATTAAAAGGAAAAAACAAATGAGATGGATAGAAATTGCAAGTAAGATCAGTTCTTTGTCCCATTTGGGTAATGGGGTCACTTGATCAAACCCTATGTAACATTCTTGTATCTTCAACACTTGAAAGCACCATAAATGATTGCCAATGGTTTTCATGTTTGGATACTTGATGCACTTATAGGTTTCTAGTGAAGGCTGATCTAAAATAGACCCAGCCTAAGCAATACAACTAGTATTCTAATTAGCACAAAGTAAATGATAGAACCCTAAAAATTATATGCCCTAAACAATGATTTAATCCTATATAATGATAAGAGATATGATAAAGGAAACTTCCATTACCTCACATGCATTTTTGTATTTGTAGTATCTCCTCTCTTCATAGAAACCTGCAATGTCAAAATATCATCCTTGTAGCACTAGAACATATACTCAAGATAAGAAACAAGACTAACCCAAAGTTTTGCAAGACAAGCTAGCTCTTCCAAGTGATTTTCAACCATGAGAAATGAAGAAGTCACCATCCTTATATATATAAGGCATTCCTAAATCCATGTGTACAATACCATGATCTCATACCATGTGATCAAGTGAAAACCACAAGCCAATACCATGTGTTCTAGTGAAAACCATGGGAAAATACCATGGATGGATAGAAATAATCCTCAAACATAGGGGAAACCTCCACAAAATGAGAAAATTATAACAATATGCCACACATGTGGTCCATAAGAGTACATAAGTCTTCCCTCCCTTAAATGTGCCAATGGCCTCTCAAAAGTGTGTGTAGAGTCCAAAGGAGGCCAAAGAACAAGGGTACCCCCTTAACTAACCCCAACAATCATGGGCTAAATTATATTCAAGAAAAAAGTGCTCTCAAGGAAGGTGACATTATGCACACATGTGAGACATCAAGTAAGGGAATCCAAGGGTGAGTGGCACTTGTGAAACCTCAATATAGGCACTCCTCCAAAGAAGTGGCCAACTATGTCATAACCACTCAAAAAGACCTGTAACTGCATGTAACCACCTCTTGAATGTCCTCAACTATCTCAACAAACTCCCATGTGTGGTCAATGAAGCCAAATAGGCCACACATATGGGAATAATGATCCAACTAGGCAAGGGAGCTCTCCTGGAGTGGTCCATGTAGAAATTGATGATGACATAGAATCCTTGTGATAATTTGAATTGTGATACCCTAGTTTTGAGTGACCTGTAAACTATCATGGATATTCCATTGGAATAGTTCGTCACAACAAATCTAATAAATAAAACTGAAATCTACACTATAAAGGTTAAATTCCTTTAGATTCCAAAATATTTAGTTACTGATTTTCTGCTTATGCATGAAATAGATAAAATGAAAAAAATAGATAATAGTAAATTGCATTCACACTAGCCACAGATAAACACAATATATGACCTGTGAAACCTAATATGGGAGAAAACCTAGCTAGAAAGTGAGGATGCTCTTCTCTCTTTTCTTTGGTATAGAAATGATGCAAGTACAAAGAAGGAGGCACTCTTCAAGGAGTTTCCTTTGACCTGTGGCCTATATGAATGCTACAAAATATCTCCTCCTCTGTTATTCTCACATAATACCAATATCAGGTGTTTTTATCGGTTATGGAATAAGATACAATGAAAAATAATGGAACCCCCTTCTCCTCCTAGTGGCCTGGTATTTAACATAGCTCGATAGCCATCTAGGGGTAGGTTTTTTACTTCCTCAACACTCAATTGTGGTAGGGTTTTTAACCATATAGAATCTTGTTGAAACTAATCATGTGTCTATCCCCCATATGCATGAGTAATGGGGGTTGACATGGCATCCTCTTGTACCATGGTGGTCAACATGATATGTCGAATTGCAGGTGGCATAACTTTTGCATACAAACTCTGATTGACACACGGTCTACACCGTTGGAAAGGTCTCAGAGTGTAGAAAACCATAAAGGTGGTGGGAATTAGTTCCAGACACCATAACACCAATAAAAAAATTTAATGCCTCAAAATGGCTCTAGAAGGTTCTGGACCCCAATTTTCCAAACTGGGACCTGCCACTAAAATGACCCTAAAAGTTGACTCCTCCACTTTTTTCCAATCCAAAATCATTCAGATAGATGAAAAATAATTTAATGATCCAACATGAATCATACCTCCCCATTTAAAGAGGCTTTTGGTCTCTAAAATATTTATTGAATGAGGT
Source organism: Picea mariana (assembly GCA_032191745.1). Classification (NCBI taxonomy): domain Eukaryota; kingdom Viridiplantae; phylum Streptophyta; class Pinopsida; order Pinales; family Pinaceae; genus Picea; species Picea mariana. The sequence goes on from JASDQU010191167.1 coordinate 2,764, forward strand.
GAGGAAAAGTTTCCTCTACCTTCTCCCTGGAGTACCACTTTGCTTTTCTTGGAAGTTGTCCTTTCAACCCAATCTTCCAAAAGTCATGTTGACCTTGTCTTGTAGTTTTGTACCTCTTCTGCAAAACTGGCTCCTCTGCTAACTTTATTTGAGCATCTGGTGCTAATTCCTCTATGGAAGGTAGGACCTTCTCCTCCTCCTAATCCAACATGGAAGGATCATAGAGTTTGATATTCTAGTCCACATTCACTACTAAGTGAATGTGCATGTACGGGGGTAGACTGAGTTTGTAGGCATCATCTCCTACCTTTTCCAATACCTCAAAAGGACCATACCACAAATCCTTGATCTTCTTACCAGGACCCTGTAGCATTTCCTTATTCAAGTGTAACCATACTCTGTCTCCCACTTTAAATGTTTTTTCTATTATGTGTTAGTCATGACTAGCCTTGTACTTTTCTTGTGACTTATTCAGTGTCTTTGGTACTTGAAAATGGATATGCCTAATCTTCTCAAAATTTTTTATTGATTTTAATGCATCTCACATGAGGTCCTCTGTCACTCCTCCTTGTTGTCCATATACAACATCTAAGGGTGAAGGTATAAAATATCCAAAAGCAAGTTTCAAAAGGTGACTTACCGGTAGAAGTGTGGATTGCTATGTTATAATAGTGTTGTATATAGATCATATTTTCATCCCAGGGCTTTGGATGCTACTGATTGTAACCCCTCAAAATATGCACCAAAGTAATGTTTATTACTTTCGTCTACCCATGTATCTATGGATGGAATATTGTAGACCTATTGAACTTAGTGTCCGTCTTCTCCCACAATGTAGTCCAGAATACATTGATAAATTTGGTATATTTGTATGATATGATGCTCCTTGGTATTCCAAAGTGCACTAGGCCTATTCAAAGAACTCGTTTGTTGCTTCTTGTCTGCTGATGGTCTTTTTACAAGGCATGAGAATGCACATATTTTTGAACCTATCAACTACCACAAATAAATAGTCATGTCCCTTTTGGGTTGTTGGTAACCCTCCCACAAAATCCATGGAAATTCTTTCCCAAGGTCGAGTGGGTATAGGTAAGGGATGGTATATAACTTACTTCTTGTTGTTGGGCTTGTTGGTACAACAAAGCATACATCCTCTAATATATTGCGGTACATATTCTTTAATTTTGGGCCAATACACATACCTCTATAACTTGGAAACGGTCTTCCCAACACCAAAATGTCCCGTGACCTTGGAGGTGTGAGCCTCTCTAATAAGATACAATCATTCACCTTTAGGAACACAACATTTTTCTAGATTATAGAATAAACCATCTTGGAAATTATATTCAACCTTTTTGTCACCTTCTTCTATATGAATTTGGCCCTATAGCTACTGAAACACCTCCTTGAAGTCCTCATCTTCTATGTATGCCTCTCGGTATGCATCATGGGTAAAAGGATCCATGTGCATCATAGTTCTCAAAGCTGTAATATTGGAAGTGGGTGTTTGTGAAAGCATGTATGCAAACATATTTGTGTTTCCCTTCTTATACTTGATGACTAGATGAAATGTTTGTAAAAAATCCATTCACTTGTAATGCCTGATTTGTTGTAGCTTACTCTAGGCCTACAAATACTGTAGTGGTTGGTGATCTGTGTGGATGATGGTCTCCTTTCCCATCAGATAGGGCTTCCACTTTTTGACATCTTGTACCAAGGCATAGAGATCCTTATGATAGGTAGGGTAGTTGAGAATTTCCCCATGAAATACTTCAAAATGATAGCATATTGGCCTTCCTCCTTGCATCAAAACTACTCCCATGGCATACCCACTTAAATCTATCTCCACTTCAAAGGGATTCTGCAAGTTTGGTAGAGCGAAAACTAGTGCTTGATGGATATTTATTTTCAACTCATCAAAGTCCATATGTTGATTCTCCCCCCACTAGAAACTCTTACCATTAGTTGTTATGGCATGGAGTGGTGCAGCTACCGCTGAAAATGAAGCTATGAACTTCCACAAGTATTTTTCTACCCCTATGAAACTCCTAACTTTAGTGACATTTGTAGGAATTGACCATTTCATGATGGCCTCCATATTTGCGGGATCTATCTTGAGCTTCCCTCCACCAATAAAATACCCCAAATACACCAAAGATTTATGAGAAAACATGCATTTCTTGAGATTGGCCAATAATTGGTGATTTTTCAAAGTATCTAACACCTGCATAAGATGTGATATGTGCTCCTCTTAGGTAGTGTTATAAAACAATATATCATCCAAACAGATAATAACAAAAGAATATATATAAGGGCATAAAACATCATTCATTAGTCTCATAAATGTATCAAATGTGTTGCATAAACCGAATGGCATAACCAACCACTCATACAAACCTTGCCTTTTCTTGAATGTAGTATTCCAAGTATCTTCTTCTTTGACTCGTACCTAGTGATATCCAGATTTCAAATCCATCTTAGTAAAGTACTTGGCATGCTATATCTAGTCCAATATATCATTGATCCTTGGAAGAGGACATCAATTGTTCAGTATAATCTTGTTCAATGCCCTGTAATCAATACACATTCTCCAAGTCCCATCCTTCTTGGGGAAAATTATGATGGGTGACCCACAAGGTGAGGTACTTGGTCAAGTCACACCATGATCCAACAACTTATACAACTGCTTCTTCAGTTCATTCACTTCTAGAATAGATTCTCTATATAGCCCAATATTCAACAATGGGGAGTCTGGAAATAATTTTTTTTGAGATCCACATCCCTCTTGGTTGGTATCCCTTTAGGATCTTTGGACACTCCTATGTATTCCTGTAGAAACTCCTCCAATTGATGTTTCTACTCTTTAGTACACCCCTCTAAGGATGCCTTCACTCTCATTGACTCATCATCAGATTTATTTTCTCTAAATAAAAGTAAAAAACATTTCTTACTACAACTAATCAACTCCTTATCTTGGTAGGCACTTACCAGTGAAATATTTGACTTTCTTTTATGTGCGTTAATGATGTAGGAATTATCATCCTTGATATATTGGCATCCCTCATATACATGTAGTGGATTCCAAACAATACTCCACATACATCAAGGGGCACTACATCCAATTCCATTTCATCAATAAAATCGACACTTACAAGAAAATTAATCTTAGAGTATTTCGTTACATTTATATATGCATCCTTGTTTACCCAACCTAATGGATAGGGGCTAGGATGATTGTGAACATCCAACCCAAGATTACTGACCAAATCCATTTCTATAATATTAACATATGAACCAGAGTCAAATAGAGAATCTATCTTGGTCTTCTTGACTTGAATCTTGATGTGAAAAAGCTTGGTCATCTCCTTCTCTTCTTAGTGTTGAAGAATACTTAAATTCACCTCCTTTTGCACAAATGTGTAGAAAATATTTTCATCAACATATGAGATAATTTCAACCTGATTGCTCAAATTTGTGACTAGAAGATTATTTTTCTTTCTGTCCTTCTTGTGATTCTTCAGGTTAAGATCTAGATGTAGTTTCCAACATTTTCCCTTGGTGTGGCCATTAATGTTGCAATGATTGAAATGGTTATTTTGATATTTATGTGTAGTGGTTGTTGTATTATTATATTCCCCCCCTTTCCACTTCTTCTTCCCCTCCTTGGAAACTTCCTAGTGCTCTTTTTGCTTCAAACCACTTGGCTACCCCTTTTTTTGGCCTATGTTTTCCAACTACTATTATTGTACACATGCCTCATCCATTGTCCTTGGATTTAACATCACCTGCTTTTTTAGATGATTGTGTAAACCCCCAAGATACTTGAGGAGTACATCTAGGTTCTGTTGAGATCAATTCTTGCTTCCAAAATTTCCTTCCCCTTTCTACTTTCCCAATTTTGTTTTTCCATTTTGTTTCCCTCTTCTATACTTTCCCTCATTTCCCTTTTCCTTTCTTCCCTTCTTCTATCCCTTTCTAGTTACCATACTTAGTCATATTTAAAAAATCGACGGGTTCGCGGGTTGATGGGTTTTCATTTCCATTCATGTTCCTATGTCATGAGTCTGACTGACCGCCTTATTATAATATACTTAACCATTTTTGAAACTTCACAGGATCATGGATTCAAGCCTTCATCTTCCAATTTCCGCAATCTCCACTTTACACCCAAAGGTCCGTGATCTACATTATGACCGTCAAACTTGTCACGGGTATCGAGCCCCTAAGTATTTCATTTCTCCTTCATACAAGTCTGACCGAATACTTTGCAACACTTAGCTTATTTTTGATCATTCATAACCGTAGGTTCGCGAGTTCTTGGGTTGGAGGGTTCATGAAAAACTCCATATTAAAAATTTTTCTAGTTTGTCCCTGCGATCTTTGTGCTTTTCCCAATATGAATTAAGCATGGTTTAATGTTAATAATGGATCATGCATGTAAATGTGTTGAACTTGCACAGAATAGATCTAGCTAGAAAATATTACACACATTTGCAGAGAGAAATTGAGAAAGAAGAAGAAAGATAGAAAGAATGGAAGAATTCTCATTAACAGTATTCCACACTCAAAGAGTGAATAATTTACAATAGATATAGGATACATGAGTAACTAATGAGCCATAGTGGTGGTATATATTGATATGGACACACACCAACAGTTACAAGAGTAAACTTCCACCTAATCTAGTCTCTCAGGCAGTTACAGGAGTGAACTTCCACCTAACTGAGTTAACTAGTCAACTAGTCTTCAATTGACTAAATGAACAAAGAGTAGTGAGTTGGTGATGATCCCAATGTTGCATGGTGACAAAACCAATGCAACATCTAAACTCAACTCAACTAGTCAGACTAAAGTGTCAACTGAAAGAGAATATTCTCCAGGTGGAATATTCTCCCCTAAAATATAGGAGTCTGAATAATGAATAATTATGGCTAATAAACAAGGAATAACCTTAGGAAAAATAAATCCTAGGTGTGTGTGAAGTAACTCCAACAATGTAGGCTCCGAAAAGATCATCATTAATAATGAAGGGCTCAAGGAGATTTCTCATTAAATTGCATTAAAGCACTATTTGCCAAAGGTTATATTATTGTCAGCTATCTAAAAAATTCATTTCAAGTTTTTATCCAGCTGAAAGAATACTCTCATCAACCTATGGCAACAACATCTAGACAAAAATTATGTGTAGATACTTTGAATATTTTTGGTCATGAACACCAGAACTTTCAATGGTCTAGAGCATATTCATATTACTCATCTCATCCTGCACAAAAAATACGTAATCTAGACATCCATAATTGCTCGCGTAGGCTGTGTTCCCGAGGTATTCGACTGCTAAGAGCTTGTTTCATGGTGCATGGAGAAGTGAATGCAGAGCTAGAGGATTATACAACTCCAATGTCATTCTCCGGTGTCCCTTTCACTGCAAGTCTTTCACAGGATGTTGAATCTCCCAAAACTGACACTTACCTTCAAAGGAAAAGACTGTAGATATTTATTATAGACACATAACAATGGCATTGACCTCTTTCATGAATATTTGGAGAATCATGTGTCTATTCCAAAAGAAATAACCAGGATTCAGGTCCACTCTTTTAAAAAACCCTTTCGAGAAATCATTTGGTTGTTTACCAGGTTGATAGGTCAGGAAATCATCGCTACCATTTCTCACATGATTATTTATATTTTATATTTTACAGTAAAGGAAAAAGATATATTTGACTGGGAAAAATTGATTTCCATCGAAATCTCATCCTAGTTATCACATTACAAAAGGGACAAAAAATTCTTCATGGCTTCCTATTTGGTATTTGCGATAGTGTATTGTTGTCAATTTCCAAACTTGACTATATGTAAGAGAGTGAATTGTGAAATAGATCCAGTTACCTTCTGGTATCAGGCATTGTGGAGACACAAGACTTCTCTTTATTTCTACGAAGTTTACAATGATTTTGTCTCAGTATTCAAAGGACGGTTGTTTGCTAAAAATACCCCCAAGATATCTGACCAGGCTAACAGTTTTTTGGAGAAAAAATAAATGATAGAATAGGTGGAAATCACAGTGTCATTAGGATATTCTGTTACAAATAAAATCCCTCTTTTCTTCCATACCATGTATCTGAAAAATTGTTTATTACCTTAGTGGAAAGGAAATACAACTTTTGGTTACTTTTTTTTCCATGAAAAAAGGAAAAAACAATGTATCCCCTTGCCTTGGAAGATTGGATTTTTTTATTTTTAGAAATATAAATAAAATTGACGAGTTTGCAAGCCATTTCAATAACGTGAACCTAAAATATGTTGAAAATATCAAGAGCTTTGATCCTAACAAAATATAAGTGGAACACATGATTTCGGTAGGATTCAACAACTCGTTCATTCATACTAGTTTAAATGACGAAGAAGAAGAAGCTAATAACCAAAGTACCCCTGTACACAAGGTTAGTGACATAGAAACAATATTGAGAACTAATGAATTGTATAAGAAAAAAAGGAAAAGGTCCCAGTGAAAGGAGTGCCTAGTCTCCAGTTGCTACTCCCAAAACTAACACATCCTGGAGAAGTTCTCCAGCAGATCACCCAGTTAGAAATATTGCCAACAATAGTTCAAGCGGTGGAGAAGAGAAGAATCCCCCCTTTGGGAAAATTGAGAATTCACATAAGTTTCCTTTAAGAAAGAAAATAAAAATTTTGATACAAGAAGAAGAGGACAACCTCATAGAAAATGACATCCAAATATTTTCTATGGATGACATGGAGCTAGAGGAAGATATTGAGAAAATATTTCCCGCGATGGAACAACAAGAAATTGTAACTCAACAAAATGTTTTAATGGAAGTTGTTGCAAATGAGATTTTTAGTGAAGAGGAATCCTTCACTTTTCAAAGTGCTATTTTTGATAAGGAGTATAAAAAAATGATTCTGGAAAGAGGTGATCAGAAAAGTAAAAAAGGAAAATCTCTCTCAAAGGTTGACCTGAAAGACATGCGATCGTCCAAAATATCTAAAATTCAAGAAGCAACTGGTGATGCTCTTGTCGATTCCTTTGATGGGTTGGAGGTTGAAAATGCCAAGCTAAAAGAAAGGATCAGAGAATTGGAGGATGCCTTAATTCCTCTTTCTATCCTCACCAATCCTTTGTCAATGGTCAAACCAACCACACTCGCTATAAAGTTGAAAGGATATTCAAGCCTACTCACAACAGTCATGAGTTATGTAGAAAAAATATTAAGAAGAGAATGTCACTAATAACAAAGGCATGGGAGGTTTCAAAAATATTGTTTCTTTTGGCTCAAGAGCCCATGCCTTCCATGAATATATGCAAGCTAATCTAAATAACGAAGAAGGTTTCTACACTGATGCTTTATTAACATTTGGAATCAAAGTCTCTAACATGACGAAACTGAGAAGAAGAGAGGATGATCTCCCTTCCCCAAGCCGAATAAAATAACTAAATGCTTGTTGGAAGGAAAATATTAAAAAAATGAATAACATTTTTCAAGCATGCAGCGAAGCCATACTGAAAAGAGAAGAACTATTCAAGAGACTCACAGAGATAGACCTAGTAGGATGTACTAAAGAAGTACAAGACCCTAAATTAATTCTCAACTCAATGTTTCTAACAAAGCAACAATTTGATGAACAAGTTGAGATATTTAAAGGGTTATCATTTGAAAATTTTTATGGCATACTCAAATATAATGAAGATGAAATAAACAATTGGCTAGTTGAGTATTCCGTGAAAAAACAATATATTGAGGAAGCAATACATGGTATTTCTCTTGACTTATGAGACTTGGAAGGTGATTTATTCAACATTAAAATATGGCATGAAATAAATGTCGTACCAATGAAAAGTTATATTGAAGATTGGTTCAACAAGGAAATCGACAAATTAGACAAAGAAGGGAAATAAACAGTTGAGATGGTTCCTGTAACTATCAATAAAGAGAATAAAAGGACAAAAACAAGCAAGTGAAGATACAAGATACTATCATAGTATTTCTACTCTACATCGCCCACCATTCTCATTCTATAGATTACTTCTTGTTTACATTTGATTTATGGTCCGCGAGAACCCCAATCCCAATCCCAAGGACAAATGTAGGAAAAGAAGATGAAAGTTGGCTATGGCACAGAAGAATGGGTCACATGCATTTTGATAACCTTGTCAAAGTCAGCAAATGAGAAGCAGTCAGAGAAATGCCCTAGATCACGAAACCAACCAACACTTTATGCAAGCATTGTCAACAAGGAAAGCAAACAAAGCCCAGGTTTAAATCAAAGGAATATTCAACAACAAAACCACTGGAAATTGTGCATACTGATCTAGTTGGACCAACTACAACAAAAGGCTTAAAAGGTGAGAGATACTTTATGTTATTAGTTGATGATTATACAAGAATGACTGCAGTTTGCTTTCTCAAGAACAAATCATAAGCTTTTGAAAATT
>JASDQU010191168.1:0-15942 GCA_032191745.1 Picea mariana
ATGTACTAACTTACCCCAATGGGGCCCACATGACTTTTGACACTTCATATCCTAGGGTTAGGGTTTTGGATGTCTAGGGTTTTGGAATTCATGTTTATTGTAAACATTCCTTTAGAGCTTCATTGCACTCATCTTCTTTCGAATGAGCGTAGCTGTCACATCTCTTCTCAGAGATAAACCTCCACCAGTCTAGCAAGCTTGTTTTCAATCTGCATTTTATAGTTTTCAGCATATTTATTATTTAATAGAAGTCAAGTTTTATTTTATCTCTGTTATTGTTAACTGTGCCTCTGTGTTATTACTATAAATCTTCGGTTTCATTTTGTTCCTCTCATAAATCTGGATCAGACCCCCACCAAACGAGAAAGGAGTATATGGAGGTGACGTGCCCCCAAACCCAAAACTAGGATTTACATTACATGTTGGAATCGAGGATGGCAAGTGTGAAGTCATATTTGGCATACCAAAAGAGAAATTATTAGAGAACCAAGCCATTGACTGAGTACTATGATTAGGCGTACCACTCAGGAATACCAAAGGATTCATCCCCATGGACTGAGCCGAGACCTTGGGATGGGTAGCATTAAGTGAGAGAGTCTCTAGAATCCAAACAACCGATCATGAGGGATTGGAGGAGACTCCACTAACCATAGTGGAAGCTAGAGTCAAAAGGCTTCCTGACACATTCATATCTGACTCAGTAGTCATGGTAGGATGATCATGAGTCTGAGCAGTGAAGATATATGTACATCGTTTATTAACTGTACACATTTTAGGAGGTGACTTCGGTATTAGAACAAATTGTGGTACATGATTTAAAATACAATGAGATCGACAGAGAGGCTAGTCTAGCTCCACGATGACTCAGAACTCACAATGTAAAACAAAATCATAACACCACCTAATGAATAAAGAGCATGCTCCTAAATAAAACTAAAGGTCTTGCACGCAAACGAGATAAGATGGATAAAGGGACCTCTTGAATTAAAGAAGATATGCCTCTCCTAGGAGGGGATGAAACTCCCGAACAATAGAGTGGAGGTAACATAATCAGTTATAAGGATCCTCGTGGGATTCACAACATGGTCGGTCAGATTCCTCTGGAGATAAATCCTCCATAAAGTCTGTGTGTTGTCTGATCCCTATCTGACTCAGGGTACCAACATAATAACCCTTGCAAGAAACCTATGTGGATACACAGGTCAAGAAACTATGGTCACCATAGTATAAACAATGCTCGGGTGAGCAGTCACAGGTCCAGTCCATCGTATGGGTAGGGTAGAAAATCTCGAAGTCTCGAAAGCATTGCCTCTCAAGGAGGTAAAGGCACTAGTGAAACCTATAGATACGAATAGAACCCCAAAAATATCTATGATTATAGGAAGGTATTAGAGGGCTATCTCTCCAACCAACTTCATGCGACCTTGTCAGGAACATACATTGAGTTTTATAGCCTTGGAGAAGTTTACTCATAAAATCCTATTCCAAGGCTCTATATCCTGAACTTGTTTGTGTACCCTGAAAAATAAAATTGTTTCTAATCAATTTTAATTATTCAACGTTAATTTCAGTGGCTTCTGCTTACTCAAGAGGTGTGGTCATGAAACTAATGGTGTTATAACTCAACATAAAAAGAAACAAATGTGAAAACACTGCTAAGTACTAGTCTTGTTTTTCAAAGAGATGGTATGCTTCTAAATGTTGTTCACAAGATGCAATCTCTTCAATTTCAATGAAGTGCAATCTTTCCTAACATGCCAGAACTAATGTAATGCAGAAAAAAGTGCAAATGCTCTAAATAAAATGCAAAAAAGAAAAAAAAATGTATTTTCAATATAATGAAATGAAAATGCAAGGATTGAATAAACAACCTCTTAGGCAGACCCTACTGCAAGAACAAGGAGACAAGCCAAGAAGGACACCAAGAAACGACTACCCAGGATAGAATGCAAGGACAAGAAATGAGAAAAATGACAAGAAATGAGTTCTCCCAAAAAAAATCAACAATGACGTAGCTTCCTATCACTATGTAGGAACTCAACAGATAGGACAGGGACCCAAGAAGTCTCAACAACCAGCAAAAATCACCCAAAAAATACTAAACCTAGCCAAAAAGACTTAGAAAATAGTGTACACTACTGCCCATAGAACAAAATCATATGTATGTGCCCTAAACATAGACAACATGCATATGTATGCGACTATCAAGGGAAAACCCACATATTCCAATAAAGACATTGACCGAGCAAGGGTTAGGCCAAGAAACTCAGATACAAAACAAAATAGAGGATGTCAAGCAATATGCGACATAGAAACACATGCAAATAGAGAGAAATAAAGGGGAAAAATCACCAAATACCCCAAAAGAGAGATCTCCCCAGCGGAGTCGCCAATTCTGTTACGAGGAAAATCTCTCTATGGCTAGGGGTAAACCACAACTGATGGAATGACATCTAGAAAGAAAATCTAGTCTCAAGTATGCTAGATAAATGGAAATGCTAAAAAAAGGAAGGATAGAAGCCTACCTCATTTGGACATCCAAAGAAGACCATGGTTGATCTCACGATCAAACGCTTGATACCTGCAACTTGTCCTCAACATCCAAGATACACAAGCATATGGAAGTTATATAAAACATTAGCATATAAACTAGCACAATCCACTAACATGTAAAATAGATATTCCCATGGAAAGTAATACAAATATTTGCAACATATGATTGGACGAGAAAAAAGTATTTCTATTAATGTAATCAATAGAAGTACATAGGTGACAAACCTCTATATTGACACATATCGGAACCAAGAAACTAAGTCCCTCCACCTAAGCCTTCACCACTTTAATCCTCCACAAAGGAAATCTAACAATTAGTAGGAGTAATTGAATTTCACCTTCCCAAGATAGGAAGAGATTGGAGGCTGAACACAAAAGAAGTTCATACTTTCAAGGACAAAGGGATGCAAACTCAATATGAGGTGAAATTTCTCTAGAGTATCTTTGGTCTCAATGATGAAAATTATCTTCAAGGCTTGTATATGGCTCAATTTATAGCCTTCAAATGGAATTAAAGGGTCGATTTAGAGTGTTTCTAGTATATGGAAGGTCAAGGATCATAGATCTAGTGACTTGGAATGGAAACCCGACATATTTTTTAATTTTTGAGCACAAAACCCAATGTACACGGGATGCAAAGGAGCAACCTGTGTATACACGAGCTGGCTAATTTTGGCCTGCGTATATGTACAAAATTTTGAATTTTTTACTATAGAATGAGAAAAATGGGGAATTTGAGTCTGGAGAGGGAAAGGGAAGGCCATCAAAGAAAGATGCATGGAGTGTGGAAAAAATTGCTATAACACAGGGTCAAACGTTCTTTTTTTTCTATGATGGTATAAAGAAGGATGTCTACACCTTTGTGGTGGAATGTGATGTCTATCAATGCAACAAGGGAGAAATAGTCAAAGCCCCTGGAACACTACAACCACTTCCAATTCCACCCACTATTTGGAGGGTATTTCTATGGATTTCATTGTTGGCTTACCTAAATCGGGAAATAAATTCTTCATCATGTTGGTTATTGACTGTCTTTCCAAATATGCTCATTTTTTAGCTCTTCAACACCCATTCATTGCATACACAGTGGATCAACTTTTCATGGATCATATCTTCAATATTCATGGCATGCCTTATTCCATTTTCTCTGACCGAGATCCCACTTTCACCAACAATTTTTGGCAAGAATTGTTCAGGCTACGAGGCACCCAATTACATCTTAGCACAACCTATCATTCCTAGACTAATGGTCAAACTGAAGTTGTCAACAAGTGTTTGGAAATATATTTCATGTGTTTTGCATCTAGGAGGAAAAATCAACGGGCTCAATGGTTACCCCTAGTTGAATGGTGGTACAACACTTCTTACCATACAACTACTTGCATGACTTCTTTTGAAGTAGTATATGGAAAAAATTCACCTTCATTTCTCTCATACATGCCCAGTGTCTTGAAGGTCCAAGCAGTTGACCAAACTCTTACAATTCGAGAGGCTATTCTCCGTACCCTCAAAGATAATTTGGTCATGGCTCAAAATTAGATGAAACAACAAGAATATCAAGCTTGCTCAGAATGTCAATTTTCTAAAGGGGACCAGGTGTTTCTTCGATTTCAACCTTATAAGAAGACTTCACTCAAGGTTGACCATTGTCAAAAACTGGTGCCCAAATTTTATGGTCCTTATACAGTTCTCAAGTGTGTGGGATAGGTGTCCTATTAGTTAGCTTTGCCCAGTCATTCTAAGCTCCATCTTGTTTTTCATGTCTCCTGCTTAAAGAAGGCGGTTGGAACTAAGTTCCAAACTCAAACCAGTGTTACCGAGTTGGATGAAGAAGGATCCTTCTGGTTGCAGCCACAAGAAGTCTTGGACTAGTGTGAACATTGTCTATGACAAGGCACCATCAAGTTTTAGTACAGTGGATGTTGGGTATCTGTTATATTGTTTGCATGACTAGCCCTAGTGTCTGCTATGTTGCGTCGGACGCATAGGGGGGTGATATCCCCCCTACACGAGGGTTAAGGGCTAGTGCCCCTGATAATTTTTTTTTGCCTCGAGAAACATGTCATATTTTTTCCTCGTTTTTCGTGTCCATTGTTGGGAGGTTTTTTGACACATGGTTTTTACCGATGGTTTTCTATTTCCGGTTAAGGAATTATGGTTGTTGACTAATCTAGGTCATTGGGTTAGGGTTTTGTATGCCACTAGCTCCTATATGTATATTTTATTGTAAACAATGTATGACAATGAATGAATATAGAATATGTTGGTTTTTCTAGTTTGGGTTTCCAAGGGAAAAATCTATGTATAATGTGTGTATTTTCCATTGTATCTTTTCAGTTCTTTTATTGAAAATTTATTTGTAGTAAAATATTGTACAAGGTTAAAATCTACATTTGGTATCAGAGCTTTGTTGATTTCACAGGGATGCCTTTGTGGTCAACGGTTTGGATCGGGACTGTGATAAGCCTTCTTATAGTGGGAGATATGCAATATTTATTCTTCAGATGAAGAGAAATGACAAGCAATTAAAAAATGGAGATCGAGAAGTTTAATGGGTAATTTTTTTATCTATGGAAGCTCGGGATGGAAGATTTGTTGGTGGAAAGAGATCAGTGGATCGCGGTGGATCCAGGACTGCACCTACCGGAAGTTCAACATATGATTGGAAAAAGTTGGATTGAAAGGCGAAGAGCACAATCCGACTGTGTCTCTCAGATTCCATATTATTGAATGTGTCAGAGGAAGCTACAACCAAGGATTTATGGGATAAGTTGGGGAAGTTGTATCAGTCTAAGTCCCTAGTAAATAAACTATTCCCGAGAAAGAAGTTGTATAACCTGAGGATGAGAGATGGAGACTCGGTGGAAGAGCATTTGAATGCCTTCAATACTATGGTAAGTCAGTTAGTATATGTTGAGATTAAAAATTCAGATGAAGATAAGTGTATCAGTTTACTGTGCTCTTTACCAAATTCATGGGATAATCTAGTTGTGGCCATATGTAGTAATACAATTTCCTTGAAGTTTGATGAAGTGGTCTCATCCTTGTTGTCGAAGGAGATAAGACAAAAGAACATAGAAGGACATAGCCCATATGCATTATTTGCAAGAGGAAGCTCCCAGGAAAGAAATAGATCTAAGTCCTCAAGTGGGAAATCTAAGTCTAAGGGTAGATCTAAATCTTCCGGAAAGTTTGTAAAGGTATGTTGGAGATGTGGAAAATAAGGGCACTACAAGAAGCAATGTAGATCCAAAGTTGAGAAAAAGAAGGGATCTGAACAAAATCCTTCTACAAAAGAAAAGACCTCCAAGGAAGAAGGAGGAGATGTGTACTTGGATTCTTCAAGCACACATGTAGATCATGAGGCATGGTTGGTTGAATCAGGTGCATCCTTTCATATGACTCCCCACAAGGAGTGGTTCTGTGAATATGAAAGATATGATGGAGGTGATGTTTTCCTCAGTGATGACTCGACAACCAAAATCATAGCACAAGGAAAAATTAAGTTGTGGCTCATAGATGGAAGGATTAGAAAACTACTTGGTGTTTTGCACATCTCAGGTTTGGCCAGAAATTCGATTTTTGTAAGCAAAATGGACGATGTAGGGGTAAAGACAATATTTGAAAAGGAAACCTACAGGATGGTTCGAGGAGCAATGTTGTTGCTAAAGGGAGTTCGGTTTGGAACTCTGTATAAGTTGCAAGGAAGCACTATTAGTGATGGGTGCAATAGTTCCATTGTTCGAGATATTGGAGTTGAAGAAGAAAGAATTCTTACAGTCTCCGGAGAAAAGGTTATGTTGTGGCATCAAAGTTTGGGGCATATCGGAGAGAAGGGTCTTCGACTACTACACAGTAAAGGTATGGTTAAAGGTATGTCTAACTGCTCTCTGGATTTTTTTTTATTTTTTATTTTTTTTCTGTGAACATTGTGTATATGGGAAACATAATCGGGTAAGATTCCCCTCTGGTGCAACAAGGGCAGGAGGAATTTTATAGCTAGTTCATAGTGATGTGTTTAGACCTGGATCGGTTTTATCATTGGGAAAATCTATGTACTATGTCTCATTTATAGATGGCTTATCGAGGAATACATGGATATATTTCCTCATGAATAAATCTAAAGTCTTTGATAGGTTTAAAGAGTTTAAGGCTCTTATTGAGAATCAAATAGAGAAAACAATTAAGGTGTTGAGGACAGATAATAGCGGAGAGTTCTGCGGGAATGAATTTGAATAATTTTGTAAGAAGTGTGACATAGCAAAGAAAAAGACTACTCCATATACACCTCAACAAAATGGAGTTGCAGAAAGGATGAACATGACTATGATGGAAAAAGCAAGGTGCATGCTCAGTGGTGTCGGGTTAGGAAAATAATTATGGGCAGAGGCAATGGGTATTGTATGTTACCTGGTCAACAAATCATCCTCATCAACGCTGGATGACAAGACTCCACAAGAGGTATGGACTAGTAGGAAACCTTCTCTCAGACATCTCAAGGTATTTGGTTGTGAGGCTTATGTTCATGTTCCAAAGGAAAACATGAGTAATCTAGATAAGAAGGTTGAAAAGTGTATATTTATTGGGTATAAATATGGTCTCAAAGGTTATAAGCTTTGGAACCCCAAAACTAAGAAGGTTGTGTATAGCCGAGATGTGTTATTTAGATAAATGAAGGATGTTGTTAAACATGAAGTCCTACCAAGTAAGGAAAAACCAAAGAAAATGGAGTTTGATTTAAAGGATGATGAATCAAAGTCTATAGAAGAACATGAATTAGAATAAGAAGATCCCCATACTCCAGTATTGAGGAGATCGTTTCGAGAAATAAGGCTATCGAAAAGGTATACTCCATCTAATTTCTGTTCAAATTTTTCTTTGTCTATTATTGATGATGATCCTAGAACTGTCAAGGAGGCAGTGGATTCCGAGGATGGAAAGCTATGGAAAAAGGCCATGGATGAAGAAATGACATCCTTGGATAAGAATGAGGCTTGGGATCTAGTGGAGTTGCCGACTAGAAGAAATCCCATTGGCAACACATGGGTATTTAAAAAGAAGTTGAATGCAAAAGAAAAAATCGAGAAATACAAAGCTCGTTTAGTAGCAAAGGGTTATTCCTAGGTTGAGGGAATTTATTTTGGTGAGATTTTTTCTCCTGTTGCCAAGTTAACTTCTATAAGATTTTTTTTATCTGTTGCTACTGCATTTGATTTTGAAGTAGAACATATGGATGTGAAGACAACATTCCTACATGGAGATCTAGAAGTAGGAATCTATATGAAGCAACTAGAAGGATTTTTTGTGAAGGGAAAGAAGGAGCCGATATACAAG
This sequence comes from Picea mariana, assembly GCA_032191745.1. Taxonomy (NCBI): domain Eukaryota; kingdom Viridiplantae; phylum Streptophyta; class Pinopsida; order Pinales; family Pinaceae; genus Picea; species Picea mariana. The sequence continues at coordinate 7,888 of JASDQU010191168.1, forward strand.
CTAAAAAAGTCCATGTATGGCTTAAAACAATTACCAAGGATGTGGTATCAAAAACTTGATACTTATATGCTAGGAATTGGCTTCACAAGAAGCAAATCGAATCATTGTGTGTATTTTAAATTAATTGTTGATCATTTGATTTATTTTGTCTTTTATGTGGCTGGCATGTTGTTGATAGTAAACAACAAGGATTTATACAGGATGTGAAAAATCATTTGTCCTCGAAATTTGACAGGAAGGATTTTGGTGCTTCAAATTTCATTTTGGGAATGGAGATTAAAAGAGATCGGAAAAAGAGGAATCTCTGCTTAAATCAAAGAAAATAAGTCAAGACAATACTTCAGAGATTTAATATGAAGGAATGTAAATCGGTCAAGGTCCCTATTCCTTTTGGTGTAAAGTTATTTGCGGATCAGTGTCCCAAGACACAGAAAGAGGAGGAGGACATGTCTCATGTTCCATATGCGAGTGCAGTTGGCAGTTTGATGTATGAAATGTTTTGTACTAGACTAGACATTGCACATGCAATGGGAGTTTTGAGCAGGTATATGTCAAAACCAGGGAAGCAGCATTGGATAGCAGTAAAAAGGGTTTTCAGGTATTTGTGTGGCACTGCTAGCTATGGATTGTGATACCAAGGAAGACCAATATTGGACAAAGTGTTGGAAATACATAGCTTTGTGGATGCATACTGGGTTGGAGATCTGGATTGTAGGAGATCTACAAGCGGGTATGTGTTTAACCTATTTGGAGGAGAAATCAGTTGGATGAGCAAAAAACAAGCTGTAGTGGCACTTTCAACTACGAAAGTTGAATAAATTGCATCCACTCATGCAGGTAAGAAAACAATATGGTTACAAAGATTGTGTTCAAGTATTGGGTTGGTACAACAACCTATAAGTATAGATTATGATAGCTAGAGTTCAATTTTTCTGGCGAAGAACCTGACTTATCATTCAAAGACAAGGCATATTGATATTCAATATCACTTTGTGAGAGACATGGTTGAAGAAAATAAATTGTTGCTAATGAAGGTGGACACTTTGAAGAATGTTGCAGATTCATTAACAAAATCTGTGAGCATTAAGAAGTTCTCTTGGTGTAGAGGATCCATGGGCATTGTTTCTATGGATTGTTGACTATGTAACCATGTAACCCCATGTATGCAAAGAAAACAACAAGTGAGAGAATGTTGGGTATGTGTTATATTCTTTGCATGACTAACCTTAGGGTTTGCTATGTTGCGTCGGGCGCGCAGGGGGGTTTGAGGGCCTATCGCCCTCGATAATTTTTTTCCTCGGGAAACGTGTCACATTTTTCCTCATTTTTCATGTCGCCTTGATTTTCATGTCCATTGTTGGGCTGTTTTTCAACACATGGTTTTTTTCGATGGGTTTCTATTTTCGGTTAAGGAATAGGGTTGTTGACTAATCCAGGTCATTGGGTTAGGGTTTTGGATGTTGCAGGCTCCTATATGTATATTGTATTGTAAACAATGTATCATAATGAATGAATATAAAAAATGTTGGTTTTCTCGGTTTGGGTTTCCAGGGGAAAAATATATATGTAATGTGTGTATTTTCCATTGTATCTTTTCTGTTCTTTTATTGAAAAACTATTTGTAGTAAAATATTGTACAAGGTTAAAATCTATAGTGGAAATATACAACTCCAACAAATGCCACCTGGGAGCCAACTACCATTCTGCAACAATTTCCTCATTTGAAGCCTTGAGGACAAGGATTATTTTATGGGGGAAGACATGCTAGAGACCTAACCTCCCTAACCCCTCAAGTAGGTAGAATAATATATTTTCCATGTAATAAAGGCCAATATTAATAAGGCCTAGTAACAAGGAAGAATAAGTCAAATGTAAGAAGTCCTAATAGAAGCTTCCGCTTCTACAAGATCTTCTTATAGATTGTTCTTTGGGTAGATATATTTAGTATAAATAGGAGTCAAAGGTATGAGAAGCTTTTGTCTATATAATTATTGTAATTGAGCGTTGCTCTGCTAGAGGTTTCCCCCTCGAAGAGGCAAGTGAACATTGTTTCCTATCAATAAAGGTATTATTCTGGTGTTGTGGTTTCATATATTATGTTGTTTCGTTGTTATTCTCTACATTATTTCTGTTTTATGCTATTATAATAGAGTCGGTACCTTACATAAGCATTAATGTAGATGGCCAAAGCCCATTGAAATGACCGGTGATGTAATTTCCTTGATATAGAATGTTGTATGCATAGACTTATGGATCCAACACTTCCAACACTGAGATATCCTTTGATTTCTCCACTATGAAGGTGGCATGGAGGATGTCTTTATCTTTAAGGAAGATGATGGCCTAGTCTTCACTACATCCCTAAAGGGATGATGCTAGGAGGAGGAGGGCACACTAGCACCCAAGGCTCCTCCAAGAAGGCTCAAATCTAGATGCACTATAACAACCTTGTTGATGCCATAATAAACTAGTAGGAAATCCTCAATGAGTTGCTTTTCTACATATAGCAACATCTACTAGTTTGGTAGGATCCCATGCTTCAAGTGTATTTGAGACTTTAAATTATAAACATAATCCATGGATTTCAGTTAAAAAGAGAGGGTTTCCCCTTAAAGAGACCTTACAAAGATGCACAAATCCTCAATGACTACACCATATTTTTGAAGATTCTTGTTAGTTAACTTGCCAACAATATTCATCAAACTAAAACCTTATATTTGTAAAACTTGCTTGGATTTGCTTGGCTTGATCTTTGACAAATCACAAGTCTACTAGTGCCATGGGAGTGTTAGGATTGGCCTTAAATCCTGTGGTTTTAACCATAGTTTTCTTCAATTCTTTGACTTGGACAAAAACAATAGACCCTAATGCAACTCTTGTAACATAGATCAATTTTGCCAAAGCTTCTAAATTTTTAGTCAAACTTTGTCCAAGTTTCCCATAACCTCAAATTATCAATTTGGTGAAATTTTTAGTCAAACTTTGTCCAAGCTTTTGTCCAAGTTTCCCATAGCTTCACACTATCAATTTGGTGAAATCTTGTGACTTGTCATTGCCTTTCTTCCATTGATCAAAGAAGAGATTGATGCTCAAAATGCCAACTTACTTTGTTGTTATACCCAAAAGCCTTATTCCCAAAAGTCAAACATTTAAAAAGTTTTATTGCTTTTTGTTTTAATAGTTTTTATTAAAAATACTAAAACCTTTTTTTATGTAAAGTTTGGCAAATACAAAATATTTTAGATCTCATACCCAAATTAAACTCCATCTCTACTTCATTCCTAATCCAAACTTCAAGTCATAATCTGGTTTGTAAATTGAAGTTACAGGGGTATTGGAGCAGAAAGAGATTGATCCGAGAACACCAGATGCAGATATTATCACAAATCTGGTCCGTGAAAATGGTAAAAGCCCTTGCAAGTATGGAATTGACTGATCAAAATATAAAGCCCTTGGGAGATGAAGGCACAATTCCTATCCTTTTCAAAATTATCTCAGGTAATCTTGAATCAAAAGCATCCTTTTTGCCAGCTCTAAAGAATCTGTATATAAATCACAAAAACAAGAAACACATGGCAAGCAATGGAGGCTAGTCCCGATAAAATCTCTCTAGTTCAAGCTCCAGAACAAAATTCGCTGGACTCATGCTCGAAAGAAAATTCGAAGTCTTATTTTTCTGCTGCACCTGGAAATTACAAACTTTTGCCATTTTCTTTTACCAACTTTGGAGGAGCAAGCAGCACGCACAGCGACAGTTTTTAGAAACATCAAACACAATGGATTTCCAGTTATATTGCAGAGGCATCACATGGAGGATTTTCTTATGGGAATGCTGGAAGAATTTCTTGCACTCTCTTTGTCTAACTATATGGTCGAAGCACTGGAGAAGGCTTAACTATTAGTGTTTTCTTCCTTGGTCTTGGCAGCCTTCTTCAAGTGCAATGCCAACATCCAAAACAAATCTCTGCATTTGCTAAAGTGACATTATAAGGTTTCTGGTTTATCTTTTCTATTATCAAAATGTTCCGTTATTGGCAAAAGGGAGATATTGGTATGATTCTTCTAATTACGAAGACAAGGTGGCCTCATTCGAGCATTTAGTGAGAACTGGTATTCCTTTTCTGATGGTGGTTATGGTTTTCTATTCGAAGGGGACATTGAGGATTAAATTTCTGAACTTGATTAGACAAATCTGCAGAATTCCTTTATTTATACTTGAACCTGATCACCCTTCGCCTCCTTTTTAAAGATGTAACGGAGAAAAAACGTTATTCTACATGTGTCATTTTTCAACATACCAAGAAGTTTGATGGTGAATAAATTACTTGAAGTAATCCATTCATAGATTGCAAGGATGACATGTACATGTCTCGAAGGCAGCCACATCTTAAGGGAGCTGTTAAAACAATCCATTGATTTCCACGCATATTCTTTATGAAATCCACATTGTGTGGGATTTTGTTAGTAATCTTCCAAAATGAAAAATCCTCAATCCTAAAAGATGGTAAGTATGATAGCAAACTCCTTAGGGTGTCCAGATAGCAAATTAGTTCCAGATTTGAGACAGATTTCCAGGTAATAATTGAGCAACCATTTCCAGATTGCAAGGCATCAGTTATGCAACGTTCAAGTATTCATCTGGCAATGAAAGATGACAGAGATGATATAATCAGCAGTTGAAGACAAAAGGGTTTTTTTGCAGGTTAGGAGTTCTGGGTAGCAATTTGTTCTGTTCTTTGTAATGAGCATGTAGGGCCATCTACTGTAATTTTTTCTAAGATTCAAAGAATAATGTATTGGATTCACTGCTTGTTCCAATTAGAGCCTTCTTTCTTTTTCTATTTTCAGTATTAAGCTTCTCTTTTTCCATCTCTTTTCTTCTTGTTCAATTTGTAATTTGCAATGAGATTTGACATAGTTTAGAGACAAGAATTTGGTACCACCACCCCTACTGACATATATGTTTTATTTATTTTATGACTTAGTCATAGAAACATATACATATACTTGCAAATTATTTAATCTAAGTGTATCAGGTTGGATTCATAATTTATGCCTAACCTATACACTTAATTTTTTGTTGGATTCATTGTGAGATTAAATGTTTTTCTCATTTTCTTCTACTTTTCATTTACAGATTTTGTGTTATGATGAATAAGACTCCCTGCCCAATGGATTAGGCCTTTGATCTTAAAAGTTCATAACCTTTATTCCAGTCTGCTACCATACTTCTTTAACCCTGTTTATCATCCACTCCCATTCAAATCTGGCATATGTGCTTAATGATAAAACTGTTGCTTAGTACTTTAACCCTGTTTATCATCCATTCCCATTCAAATCTGGCATATGTGCTTAATGATAAAACTGTTACTCAGTGATAGTGGACAATCAGCATTATGAAATCATACGAAAGAGCCCCCTTTAAGTGAAGAGTCAGCTTGCAGTCAAAATCTTGATTGAAAATGGTCTTGGCATGTTCCTAACAGCTGGGAACAATCTCAAGATACAACAATAACCATTGGCCATGCGTACTTGACCTTGGCCTCTTCCATTGTCTCATTCATGGGAGTAGAGTTTGATGCAATGAGTTTCTTGATGGAACAAGGCACCATTTTTGTCAAAATTAGAGATGATGTTATAATCTATATGAATATCTAAAAATACAATAAAATAATGATACAATTTATATTTTAATTTTTCATAATCCCTTCACAACTATATTTGGATATTTGGGATTTAAAAGTGACATTTTGTAAACATATAAAAACAACATTTGAAGTTGAACATCATTTTAAAATCACTGTTTTTTTTTCCTTGATACACTATCCAACAATAGTATGACTTTCACAATATTACTAGGAATGTCACTTTAGAGATGTTTATAACGTCTCTAAAGTTACAATTCAATTTATTTGAAAATGGTGTTTTATGCCATTTTAGCTTATTAGACACTCCAATTTATGCCATAACACCATTTTTTCAATATCTTAGTTGGATTGGGTTTTCAAAAAAATGGCCAATCTTTTATAATTATGACAATTAATTGGMCTYAAGATTAAGTTTAAGTAACATCACTTTTATGATAATACWTWTTAATTTWAAAAAAAATCTAAATAACATTGTAAAAATGTATRATGTTATTGTACATAATTCTTARGTGACTCAGTCAAACTTGATCACTTTATTTACTTGGTATTTTATTGGGGGATRGTCAAAATTGATTAGGTGAAAAATAAAATGTCTTGTAAGGTTCTTCGTCATGCCCCATTATTTCATGTGTCCATTGACTAGATCATTGCTAGAATTGYATAGTTTATGGATTAATGTGCACAAAATAGAATTGAAGATGACGTTATGTGAATGAATACCAATCATTCCACAGAGAGGGACACTGAAGAAAGATGTCCCGATTTTAGAGATGAACCTAGAAATGCAAGTCTTTTGTTGGTAGCTAACAATGTCAATCCATTTGGAAATATTACATACATTTACTCAAATGGCTAAGACTTGTTATAAACAACAATCTTCCTCCATAAATGTCGATGAATAAGGATCACATAATGTTGACATTGATTATTCCATTTTTTTTTCTGCATAAAACAATGACAACATCAATTTTAAATTCGTTGAATATTTTGTATGTTTAAGGTCATAAATATATGCATTGTTTTGAAATTCATAGGGAGGAATCAAGTTAAATGTATAAATGTGTATCCTGAGCCTCTTATTGATGAACTTGATAAGTTATGGGTTGACATCACTGCGTATGACATTTCTAGACAAATTGGGAAAAAATGATTTGAATTCCATAAAATACTTAAACATGGACAATTCATAATGCCCATAGAATATCACATATTTGTGATACCATAGAGTAYATTCTCCATTATATCATTTATTGATTTTATGATTTTTTTGTTTATTAATAATTTATTATCTTATATTTTGCAGGGCTTMAAACAAAGGGTAAGTATGCATGTCCAATATGCGGACCCAAAACAATTTCTTAACATTCAAAAAGTTTAAGAAATGGCATGTATGATGAGTATATAAATTTTCTACCAAAACACCATAGCTACAGAGAARCACAATTTTAGTATTAAGGAAGAGAAGAGAATAAATCCATCAAGAAAGAATCCTAAGTGGTGGAAACATGTTCATGAGAGGAGTTCTTGTAAGAAATTGCATTCAATTCCATATTTATTTTAACTAGGTTTAGTTTATGTGGAAAGCTATTATTTACTAGCAAAAGTGTTTTTTATTTGGTGTTGAAAGGGTGACTCATTATACATCCACGAGGTATGAAAGAGTATTACATCTTCAATAAGTTAGAGTGCTACGAGGACCTTCAAGTAGCACATCCTTTTGACATGATGCACATTGGAAACATTCTAAAATGGATTTAGATAGTTTTTATATTGCTTAATTGATGCTCTAGAGTGGGGAAGATAAGATTTGGGACCTATAAGGGAGCACTTTAGGTCAAATATTTAGAACTGGACTAATGGATTAGAACTAAGAATTCTATAGTTTGGTGGCTTAAAAGTGGAATTTTGGGGTATCTTACCTCATAGGCATATGTATTGAAGGTCCTCACTACATTATGCAAGCTAATATGTTTCCAATGGTGGGTTGTTTTCCTCAAATAAAATCCATGTGAGAGTTTTTCTCTCAACAAGGTAATCATTGATCTTATTCCTCGCAAGTCTATTAGAAGCCATGTCATTTCACAATGATTCACCCATGTGGAGTTAATAACATATAGAATTGATCGCTATAGATTATAGAAGAATTTTGATATTCCAAAACCCTAACCCTAAATGCCAAGGAAGGGTGTAACAATGATTCACCTATGTGGAGTTAGTAACATATAGAATTGATCACTAGAGACTTCTAGAAGAATTGTGATATTCCAAAACCCTAACCCTAAAGGCCAAGGAAGGTTGTTAAAACCCTAGTTGAAAGTAGTGAAAGGGGTTCATCTCCTATTATATCAATTTTTAATGTTTCATAGTCGAGAATTTATTAGAAGTAAAGAGAAAGAGGGTCATAGGA
>JASDQU010191168.1:16042-36168 GCA_032191745.1 Picea mariana
AGTCCAGCGAATTTTGTTCTGGAGCTTGAACTAGAGAGATTTTATCGGGACTCGCCTCCATTGCTTGCCATGTGTTTCTTGTTTTTGTGATTTATATACAGATTCTTTAGAGCTGGCAAAAAGGATGCTTTTGATTCAAGATTACCTGAGATAATTTTGAAAAGGATAGGAATTGCGCCTTCATCTCCCAAGGGCTTTATATTTTGATCAGTCAATTCCATACTTGCAAGGGCTTTTACCATTTTCACGGACCAGATTTGTGATAATATCTGCATCTGGTGTTCTCCAACGATCAATCTCTTTCTGCTCCAATACCCCTGTAACTTCAATTTACCAACCAGATTATGACTTGAAGTTTCGATTAGGAATGAAGTAGAGATGGAGTTTAATTTGGGTATGAGATCTAAAATATTTTTTATTTGCCAAACTTTACATAAAAAAAAGGTTTTAGTATTTTTAATAAAAACTATTAAAACAAAAAGCAATAAAACTTTTTAAATGTATGACTTTTGAGAATAAGGCTTTTGGGTATAACAACAAAGTAAGTTGGCATTTTGAGCATCAATCTCTGCTTTGATCAATGGAAGAAAGGCAATGACAAGTCACAAGATTTTACCAAATTGATAATGTGAAGCTATGGGAAACTTGGACAAAATCTTGGAAAAAGTTTGACTAAAAATTTCACCAAATTGATAATTTGAGGCTATGGGAAACTTGGACAAAGTTTGACGAAAAATTTAGAAGCTTTGGCAAAATTGATCTATGTTACAAGAGTTGCACTAGGGTTTATTGTTTTTGTCCAAGTCGAAGAATTGAAGAAATCTATGGTTAAAACCACAGGATTTAAGGCCAATCCTAACACCCCCATGGCACTAGTAGACTTGTGATTTGTCAAAGATCAAGCCAAACAAGCTTTACAAATATAAGGTTTTAGTTTGATGAATATTGTTGGCAAGTTAACTAACAAGAATCTTCAAAAATATGGTGTAGCCATTGAGGATTTGTGCATCTTTGTAAGGTCTCTTTAAGGGGAAATCCTCTCTTTTTAAATGAAATCCATGGATTATGTTTATAATTTAAAGTCTCAAATACAGTTGAAGCAGGGGATCCTACCAAACTAGTAGATGTTGCTATATGCAGAAAAGCAACTCATTGAGGATTTCCTACTAGTTTATTATGGCATAAACAAGGTTTTTATAGTGCATCTAGATTTGAGCCTTCTTGGAGGAGCCCTGGGTGCTAGTGTGCCCTCCTCCTCCTAGCCTCATCCCTTTAGGGATGTAGTGAAGACTAGGCCATCATCTTCCTTAAAGATAAAGACATCCTCTGTGCCACCTTCATAGTGGAGAAATCAAAGGACATCTCAGTGTTGGAAGTGTTGGATCCATAAGTCTATGCATACAACATTCTATATCAAGGAAATTCCATCACCGGTCATTTCAATGGGCTTTGGTCATCTACATTAATGCTTATGTAAGGTACCGGCTCTATTATAATAGCATAAAACAGAAATAATGTAGAGAATAACAACGAAACAACATAATATATGAAATCACAACACCAGAATAATACCTTTATTGATAGGAAACAATGTTCACTTGCCTCTTTGAGATTGAAACCTCTAGCAAAGCAGCACTCAATTACAATAATTCTATAGACAAAAGCTTCTCATACCCTTGACTCCTATTTATACTAAATATATCTACCCAAAGAACAATCTATAAGAAGATCTTCTAGAAGTGGAAGCTTCTATTAGGACTTCTTACATTTGACTTATTCTTCCTTGTTACTAGGCCTTATTAATATTGGTCTTTATTACATAGAAAATATATTATTCTACCTACGTCAGGGGTTAGGGAGGTTAGGTCTCTAACATGCCTTCCCCCATAAATCAATCCTTGTCCTCAAGGCTTCAAATGAGGAAATTGTTGCAGAATGGTTGTTGGCTCTCAGGTGGCATTTGTTGGAGTTCTATATTTCCACTATAGATTTTAACCTTGTACAATATTTTACTACAAATAGATTTTCCATAAAAGAACAAAAAAGATACAATGGAAAATACACACATTACACATATATTTTTCCCCTGGAAACCCAAACCGAGAAAACCAACATATTTTATATTCATTCATTGTGATACATTGTTTACAATACAATATACATATAGGAGCCTGCAACATCCAAAACCCTAACCCAATGACCTGGATTAGTCAACAACCCTAATTCCTTAACTGAAAATAGAAAACCATCGAAAAAAACCATGTGTTGAAAAACCACCCAACAATGGACATGAAAATCGAGGCAACATGAAAAACGAGGAAAAATGTGACACGTTTCTCGAGAAAAAAAATTATCGGGCGCGATAGGCCCTCAAACCCCCCTGCGCGCCCAATGCAATGTAGCAAACCCTAAGGCTAGTCATACAAAGAATATAACACATACCCAACATTCTCTCACTTGTTGTTTTATTTGCATACAGGGGGTTACATGGTTGCATAGTCAACAATCCAGAGAAACAATGCCCATGGATCCTCTACACTAAGAGAACTTCTCAGTGCTCACAGATTTTGTTAATGAATCTGCAACATTCTTCAAAGTGTCCACCTTCATCAGCTACAATTTATTTTCTTCAACCATGTCTCTCACAAAGTGATATTGAATATCAATATGCCTTGTCTTTGAATGATAAGTCGGGTTCTTCGCCAGAAAAATTGAACTCTAGTTGTCACAATCTATCCTTATAGGTTGTTGTACCAACCCAATATTTGAACACAATATTTGTAACCATATTGCTTTCTTACCTGCATGAGTGGCTGCAATTTATTCAACTTTCATAGTTGAAAGTGCCACTGCAGCTTGTTTTTTGCTCATCCAACTGATTTCTCCTCCAAACAGGTTAAACACATACCCACTTGTAGATCTCCTACAATCCAGATCTCCAACCCAGTATGCATCCACAAAGCCATGTATTTCCAACACTTTGTCAAATATTGGTCTTCCTTGGTATCACAATCCATAGCTAGCAGTGCCACGCAAATACTTGAAAACCCTTTTTACTGCTATCCAGTGCTCCTTCTCTAGTTTTGACATATACTTGCTCAAAACTCCCACTACATGTGCAATGTATAGTCTAGTACAAACCATTGCATACATCAAACTGCCAACTGCACTCGCATATGGAACATGAGACATGTCCTCCTCCTCTTCCTGTGTCTTGGGACACTGATCCGCAAATAACTTTACACCAAAAGGAATAGGGACCTTGACCGATTTACATTCCTTCATATTAAACCTCTGAAGTATTGTCTTGACTTATTTTCCTTGATTTAAGTAGAGATCCTCTTTTTCCGATCTCTTTTAATCTCCATGTCCAAAATGAAATTTGAAGCACCAAAATCCTTCCTGTCAAATTTAGAGAACAAATGAGTTTTCACATCTTGTATAAATCCTTGTTGTTTACTATTAGCAACATGCCAGCCACATAAAAGACAAAATAAATCAAATGATCAACAATTAATTTAAAATACACACAATGATTCGATTTGCTTCTTGTGAAGTCAATTCCTAGCATATAAGTATCAAGTCTTTGATAGCACATCCTTGGTGATTGTTTTAAACCATACATGGACTTTTTTAGCTTGCACATCGGCTCCTTCTTTCCCTTCACAACAAATCCTTCTAGTTGCTTCATATAGATTCCTTCTTCTAGATCCCCATGTAGGAATGTTGTCTTCACATCCATATGTTCTACTTCAAAATCNAACTTGGCAACAGGAGAAAAAATCTCACCAAAATCAATTCCCTCAACCTGGGAATAACCCTTTGCTACTAAACGAGCTTTGTATTTCTCGACTTTTTTTTTTGCATTCAGCTTCTTTTTAAATACCCATTTGTTGCCAATGGGATTTCTTCCAGTCGGCAACTCCACTAGATCCCAAGCCTCATTCTTATCCAAGGATGTCATTTCTTCATCCATGGCCTTTTTCCATAGCTTTCCATCCTTGAAATCCACTGCCTCCCTGACAGTTCTAGGATCATCATCAATAATAGACAAAGAAAAATTTGAACGGAAATCAAATGGAGTATACCTTTCTGATAGTCTTCTTTCTCGAAATGATCTCCTCAATACTGGAGTATGATGATCTTCTTCTTCTGATTCATGTTTTTCTATAGAATCTGATTCATCATCCTTTAAATTAAACTCCATTTTCTTTGGTTCTTCCTTACTTGGTAGGACTTCATGTTTAACAACATCCTTGATTTATCTAAATAACACATCTCGGCTATACACAACCTTCTTAGTTTTTGGGTTCCAAAGCTTATAACATTTGAGACTATCTTTATACCCAATAAATATACACTCTTCAACCTTCTTATCTAGCTTACTCATGTTTTCCTTTGGAACATGAACATAAGCCTCACAACCAAATACCTTGAGATGTCTGAGAGAAAGTTTCTTACTAGTCCATACCTCTTGTGGAGTCTTGTCATCCAACGTTGATGAGGATGATTTGTTGACCAGGTAACATACAATACCCATTGCCTCTGCCCATAATTATTTCCCTAACCTGACACCATTGAGCATGCACCTTGTGTTTTCCATCATAGTCATGTTCATCCTTTCTGCAACTCCATTTTGTTGAGGTGTATATGGAGTAGTTGCTTTCCTTGGTATGTCGCACTTCTTACAAAATTATTCAAATTCATTCCCGCAAAACTCTCTACCATTATCTATCCTCAGCACCTTAATTATTTTCTCTGTTTGATTCTCAATAAGAGCCTTAAACTCTTTAAACCTATCAAAGACTTTAGATTTACTCATGAGGAAATATATCCAGGTATTCCTCGATAAGCCATCTATAAATGAGACATAGTACACAGATTTTCCCAATGATAAAACCGATCCAGGTCTAAACACATCATTGTGAACTAGCTATAAAATTCCTCCTGCCCTTGTTGCACCAGAGGGGAATCTTACCCCATTATGCATCCCATATACACAATGTTCACAGAAAAATAAAAAAATAAAATAAAAAAATCCAGAGAACAGTTAGACATACCTTTAACCATACCTTTACCATGTAGTAGTTGAAGACCCTTCTCTCCGATATGCCCCAAAATTTGATTCCACAACATAACCTTTTCTCCAGAGACTGTAGGAGTTCTTTCTTCTTCAACTCCAATATCATGAACAATGGAACTATTGCACCCATCACTAATAGTGCTTCCTTGCAACTTATATAGAGTTCCAAACCAAACTCCCTCAGCAACAACATTGCTCCTCGAACCATCTTGTAGGTTTCCTTTTCAAATATTGTCTTTACCCCTACATCGTCCATTTTGCTTACAAAAATCGAATTTTTGGCCAAACCTGAGATGTGTAGAACACCAGGTAGTGTTCTAATCCTTCCATCTATGAGCCACAACTTAACTTTTCCTCGTGCTATGATTTTGGTTGTCGAGTCATCACTGAGGAAAATATCACCTCCATCATATCTTTCATATTCACAGAACCACTCCCTGTGGGGAGTCATATGAAAGGATGCACCTGAGTCAACCAACCATACCTCATGATCTGCATGTGTGCATGAAGAATCCAAGTACACATCCCCTCCTTCCTTGGAGGTATTTTCTTTTGTAGAAGGATTTTGTTCAGATACCTTCTTTTTCTCAACTTTGGATCTACATTGCTTCTTGTAGTGCCCTTCTTTTCCACATCTCCAACATACCTTTACAAACTTTTTGGGAGATTTAGATCTACCCTTAGACTTAGATTTTCCACTTGAGGCCTTAGATCTATTTCTTTCCTAGGAGCTTCCTCTTGCAAATAATGCATATGTGTTATGTCCTTCCATGTTCTTTTGTCTCATCTCCTTCGACAACAAGGATGAAACCACTTTATCAAACTTCAAGGCAGTTGTATTACTACATATGGCCACAACTAGACTATCACACGAGTCTGGTAAAGAGCACAGTAAACTGATACACTTATCTTCATCTGAATTTTTAATCTCAACATATACTAACTGACTTACCACAGTATTGAAGGCATTCAAATGCTCTTCGACCGAGTCTCCATCTCTCATCCTCGGGTTATACAACTTCTTTCTTGGGAATAATTTATTTACTAGGGACTTAGACTGATACAACTTCCCCAACTTATCCCATAAATCCTTGGTTGTAGCTTCCTTTGACACATTCAATAATATTGAATCTGAGAGACACAGTCAGATTGTGCTCTTCGCCTTTCGATCCAACTTTTTCCAGTCATATGTTGAAGTTCCTGTAGCTGCAGTACCTGGATCCACCACCATCCATTGATCTATTTCCACCAACAAATCTCCCATCCCGACCTTCCATAGCTAAAAAATTTACCCATTAAACTTCTCGATCTCCATTTTTTAACTGCTTGTCATTTCTCTTCATCTGAAGAATAAATATTGCATATCTCCCACTATAAGAAGGCTTATCACAGTCCCGATCCAAACCCTTGACCACAAAGGCGTCCCTGTGAAGTCAACAAAGCTCTGATACCAAATTTAGATTTTAACCTTGTACAATATTTTACTGCAAATAGATTTTCAATAAAAGAACAAAAAATATACAATGGAAAATACACACATTATACATAGAGTTTTCCCATGGAAACCCAAACTAGGAAAACCAACATATTCTATATTCATTCATTGTAATACATTGTTTACAATAAAATATACATATAGGAGCTAGTGGCATACAAAACCATACCCCAATGACCTAGATTAGTCAACAACCATAATTCCTTAACCGGAAATAGAAAACTATCGGTAAAAACCATGTGTCGAAAAACCTCCCAACAATGGACATGAAAACCAAGGAAACACGAAAAAAGAGGAAAAAATGTGACATGTTTCTCGAGGCAAAAAAAATTTATTGAGGGCACTGGCCCCGAACCCCCATGCAGGGGGGATATCACCCCCCTACGCGTCTGACACAACATAGCAGACACTAGGGCTAGTCATGCAAACAATATAATAGATACCCAACATCCATTGTACTAAAACTTGATGGTGCCTTGTCATAGACAATGTTCACACTAGTCCAATCCTTATTGTGGCTACAACCAGATGGATCCTTCTTCATCCAACTCGGTAACACTGGTTTGAGTTTGGCACTTAGTTCCAACCACCTTCTTTAAGCAGGAAACATGAAAAGAAAGATGGAGCTTACAATAACTGGGCAAAGATAACTGATAGGACACCTATCCCACACACTTGAGAACTGTATAAGGACCATAAAATTTGGGCACCAGTTTCTGACAATGGTCAACCTTGAGTGAAGTCTTCTTATAAGGTTGCAATCGAAGAAACACATGGTCCCCTTTAGAAAATTGACTTTCTGAGCAAGCTTGATCTTCTTATTGTTTCATCTGATTTTGAGCCATGACCAAATTATCTTTGAGGGTACGGAGAATAGCCTCTCGAACTGTAAGAGTTTGGTCAACCACTTGGACCTTCGAGACACCGGGCATGTATGAGAGAACTGAAGGTGATTTTTTTCCATATACTGCTTCAAAAGAAGTTATGCAAGTAGTTGTATGGTAAGAAGTGTTGTACCACCATTCAACTAGGGGTAACCATTGAGCCCATTGATTTTTCCTCTCAGATGCAATTCACCTGAAATATATTTCCAAACGCTTGTTGACAACTTCAGTTTGACCATTAGTCTAGGGATGATAGGCTGTGCTAAGATGTAATTGGGTGCCCCATAGCCTGAACAATTCTTGCCAAAAATTGTTGGTGAAAGTGGGATCTCGGTCAGAGACAATGGAATAAGGCATGCCATGGATATTGAAGATATGATCCATGAAAATTTGATCCACTGTGTATGCAGTGAATGGGTGTTGAAGAGCACAAAAATGAGCATATTTGGAAAGATGATCAATAACCAACATGATGGCGAATTTATTGCCCGATTTAGGTAAGCCAACAATGAAATCCATAGAAATATCCCTCCAAATAGTGGGTGGAATTGGAAGTGGTTGTAGTGTGCCAGGGGCTTTGACTATTTCTTCCTTGTTGCATTGACAGACATCACATTCCACCACAAAGGTGTGGATGTCCTTCTTTATACCATCATAGAAAAAAAAGAACATTTGACCCTGTGTTATAGCAATTTTTTCCATACTCCATGCATCTTTCTTTGATGGCCTTCCCTTTCCTTCTCCAAACTCAAATTCCCCATTTTTCTCATTCTAGAGTCAAAAATTCAAAATTTTGTACATATACGCGGGCCACAATTAGCCAGCTCGCATATACGCAGGTTGGTCCATTGCATCCCATGTACATCGGGTTTTGTGCTCAAAAATTAAAAAATATGTCGGGTTTCCATGCCAAGTCACTAGATCTATGATCCTTGACCTTCCATATACTAGAAACACTCTGAATCGACCCTTCAATTCCATTTGAAGGCTATAAATTGAGCCATATACAAGCCTTGAAGACAATTTTCATCATTGAGACCAAAGATACTCTGGATAAATTTCACCTCATATTGAGTTTGCATCCCTTTGTCCTTGAAAGTATGAACTTCCTTTGTGTTCAGCCTCCAATCTCCTCCTATCTTGGGAAGGAGAAACTCAATTAATCCTACTAATTGTTAGATTTCTTTTGTGAAGGATTGAAGTGGTTAAGGCTTAGGTGGAGGGACTTAGTTTCTTGGTTCCGATATGTGTCAATACAGAGGTTTTTCACCTATGTACTTCTATTGATTACATTAATAGAAATACTTTTTTCTCGTCCAATCATATGTTGCAAATATTTGTATTACTTTCCATGGGAATATCTATTATACATGTTAGTGGATTGTGCTAGTTTATATGCTAATGTTTTATGTAACTTCCATATGCTTGTGTATCTTGGATGTTGAGGACAAGTTGTAGGTATCAAGCGTTTGATCGTGAGATCAACCATGGTCTTCTTTGGATGTCCGAACGAGGTAGGCTTCTATCCTTCCTTTTTTTAGCATTTCCATTTATCTAGCATACTTGAGACTAAAGTTTCTTTCTGGGTGTCATTCCATCAGTTGTGGTTTACCCCTAGCCATAGAGAGATTTTCCTCGTAACAAAATTGGCGACTCTGCTGGGGAGATCTCTCTTTTGGGGTATTTGGTGATTTTTCCCCTTTATTTCTCTCTATTTTCCTATGTTTCTATGTCGCATATTCCTTGGCATCCTCTATTTTGTTTTGTATTTGAGTTTCTTGGCCTAACCCTTGCCCGGTCAGTGTCTTTATTGGAATACGTGGGTTTTCCCTTGATAGTCGCATACATATGCATGTTGTCTATGTTTAGGGCATGTACATATGATTTTGTTCTATGGGCAGTAGCGTACACTATTTTCTAAGTCTTTTTAGCTAGGTTTAGTATTTGTTGGGTGATTTTTGCTAGTTGTTGAGACTTCTTGGGTCCCTGTCCTATCTGTTGAGTGGCTACATAGTGATAGGAAGCTACGTCATTGTTGATTTTTTTGGGGCGAACTCATTTCTTGTCATTTTTCTCATTTGTTGTCTTTGCATTCTAGCCTGGGTAGTCGTTTCTTGGTGTCCTGCTTGGCTTGTCTCCTTGTGCTTGCAGTAGGGTGTGCCTGAGAGGTTGTTTATTCAATCCTTTCATTTTCATTTCATTATATTGAAAATACATTTTTTTTTCTTTTTTGCATTTTATTTAGAGCATTAGCACTTTTTTCTGCATTACATTAGTTCTGGCATGTTAGGAAAGATTGCACTTCATTGAAATTGAAGAGATTGCATCCTGTGAACAACATTTAGAAGCATACCATCTCTTTGAAAAACAAGACTAGTACTTAGCAATGTTTTTACATTTGTTTCTTTTTACGTTGAGTTATAACACCATTAGTTTCATGACCACACCTCTTGAGTAAGAAGAAGCCACTGAAATTAACGTCAAATAATTAAAATTGATTAGAAACAATTTTATTTTTCAGGGTACACAAACAAGTTCAGGATATAGGGCCTTGGAATAGGATTTTGTGAGTAAACTTCTCCAAGGCTATAAAACTCAGCGTATGTGCCTAACAAGGTCACACGAAGTTAGTTGGAGGGATATCCCTCTAATACCTTCCTAGCATCATATATATTTTTGGGGTTCTATTCGTATCTACGGGTTTCGCTAGTGCCTTTACCTCCTTGAGAGACGGTGCTTTCGAGACTTCGAGATTTTATACCCTACCCATACGGTGGAATGGACCTATGACTGCTTGCCTGAGCATTATTTATATTATGGTGACCATAGTTTCTTGACCTATGTATCCACATAGGTTTCTTGCAAGGGTTATTATGTTGGTACCCTGAGTCAGATAGGGATCAGACAACACACAGACTTTATGGAGGATTTCTCTCCAGAGGAATCTGACCGACTATGTTGTGAATCCCACGAGGGTCCTTATAACTGATTATGTTACCTCCACTCTATTGTTCGGGATTTTCATCCCCTCCTAGGAGAGGCGTATCTTCTTTAGTTTGGGAGGTCCCTTTATCCATCTTATCTGGTTTGTGTGCAATGACCTTTAGTTTTATTTAGGAGCATGCTCTTTGTTCATTAGGTGGTGTTAGGATTTTGTTTTACATTGCGAGTTTCGAGTCATCGTGGAGCTAGACTAGCCTATCTGTCAATCTCATTGTATTTTAAATCAAGTACTACAATTTGGTCTAATACCGAAGTCGCCTCCTAAAATGTGTACAGTTAATAAACGATGTACATATATCTTCACCGCTCAAATTCATGATCATCCTACCATGAGTACTGAGTTGGATATGAATGTGTCAGGAATCCTTTTGACTCCAGCTTCCACTATGGTTAGTGGAGTCTCCTCTAATACCTCATGATCGGTTGTTTGGATTCTAGAGACTCTCTCACTTAATGCTACCCATCCCAAGGTCTCGGCTCAATCCATGGGGACGAATCCTTTGGTATTCTTGAGTGGTACGCCTAATCATAGTACTCAGTCAATGGCTTGGGTATCTAATAATTTATCTTTTGGTATGCCAGATATGACTTCGCACTTGTCATCCTCGGTTCCAACATGTAATGTAAATCCTAGTCTTCGGTTTGGGGGCACGTCACCTCCATATACTCCTTTCTCGTTTGGTGGGGGTCTAATCCAGATTTATGAGCGGAACAAAATGAAACCACAGATTTATAGTAATAACATAGAGGCACAGTTAACAATAACAGAGATAAAATAAAACTTGACTTCTATTAAATAATGAATACGTTGAAAACTATAAAATGCAGATTGAAAACAAGCTTGCTAGAATGGTGGCAGATTATCTCTGAGAAGAGATGTGACGGCTGCGCTCATTCGAAAGAAGATGAGTGCAATGAGGCTCTATAGGAATTTTTACAATAAACGTGAATTCCAAAACCCTAGACATCCAAAAACATAACCCTAGGAGATGAAGTGTCAAAAGTCATGTGGGCCACGTTGGGGTAAGTTAGTACATCAACTTCTCGAGGTCGTAACTTTTGCATAGGATCTCCATTTAGGGCGCACGATAGCTCATTGGAAAGGTATTGACGAGGATATTGATTTAGGGGGATCAATTAGAGCCTTTAGATATGAATACGGCTCCTAATCGTGAAAAAATGTTGTTTAGGCCCTCAAAATGGCCCCAGAAGTTCAAGAACCGAAAAAATGCTAAAACTAGTAAGTTGCCAAAAAACTATTTTGAGTTAGTTGGACAAGGTGGGTGGCCACCGAGATCCTCCTGGATAAATCCTCTTCCCTTATCAAGCAATGGTCTCCATTGTGTTGAGTTCCCCCACCAGATGAGGAAATTTGTGTTGAATTTGGCCCCGGGTGAGCCACTTGTCTTGGTTGAGGAGTTGCCCTTCTTTGACAACCCGATAAGATTGGATCTTGTGCTAGAGATTTCCCTTGACATGTGTGTCCATGATCTGATCAATGGATGCATGTTCCATGTAATCAAGGTTGAGCTCTGTTGGTGTCAATTGTTCTTTTATCTCTGAGGTGTCCAATAATGGTGGAAAATAAGGCCGAAGGAGGTCCACATTGAATACTAGGTGCAATCCAAGGAATGGGAGAAGGTTGAGCTCAAAACAATTATCACCCACAACCTTGGTGATGGTGTAGGTTCCATAACAGAGTGGAAGAATCTTTCGATGATGCCCTGTAAGGAGTTCTTTCTACAAGTGCAATCAAACTTTGTCTCCCACCTAAAACTGGTGTGGCACCCAATGTTGATCATGGTGTTTCTTGTACTTGGCATTGGACTTTTGTAAAACATATTGAAACTTTTGGTCGATGTGCTGGATCTACTTAATGAATCAGGTGGCTTTGTCAGCTCTAGTTGGAGCATGCGACGAGTCTGCCTGGGTGGTCGCAAGGGGTAGTGCAACATCCATGGGACACAATGGTTGAAATCCCAACCCAACCTGAAAGGGAATGTGGATGAATGAGCTATGTATGGCTCGGTTGTAGCTGTGTTGAACATAAGGAAGACTCTCATCCCAGGTGTGGGGGTACTTGGAATTGTACATGCGCAGGATGTGCACGATCATCCGGTTGACAAGCTCGGTTTGACCATCCGTCTGGGGGTGGAAGGCATTGGACTTGGTGAGCTTGGTATCCAACAGTGACTAGAGGCTCAACCAGAATCTAATGAGGAACTGACTATCCTGATCTGAGATAATAGTTTGTGAGATCACAAAGTGTACCCACACTCGTTCAAAAAAGAGCTTGTCAGTAACCTTCGATGTGATGCTCTTCTTCCAGGAATCCATAATCACCATCTTGGAAAAGCGATCAACAACCACAAAAACACAGTCATTTCCCCGCTTGGTGGATGGAAGGCCCAACATGTAGTCCATTGATATGGATTCCCAAGGCCTATCAAGAGTAGGGAGAGGAGTGTACATGCCTTGTTTCTTAATGGTCGATTTGGCAATAGCGTATGCAGTGCAAGACCGAATATACTTGCTGACATCCTGTCAAAGTTTCGGTCAGTAGAAATGTTGTTGCAACACTGTCACTATCTTTTCCATGCCGAAGTGTCCTACCACTTGACTATAGTGGGCTTCCCAAATAATCTTTGCTCGCTCGCTTGATGGAATGCATAGACGGCCCAGATGGCACAACATCCCATCCTGAAGATGGAAATTAGTGACAGATGTGTTTGCACCCAACATCTCGTAAGTGCATTTCTTTGTTGTAAGTAAGGTACTTACAGATGACATCTGATAATGTCTCACTATGATTGGCCATAGGGTGGTCGTGTTGAGTGATGACTGCACCCACGACATAGTTTGAAGCATCTATCTCAATCTCAAAGGGTTATTGTAGGTCAGGTAATGAATACACTAGAACAGAGCACAAGCGTTGCTTCATATCATCAAACTCTTTATGTTGGGATAGGCCCCACACAATTTTTTCCTTACCACCACCTCTAGTTATTTGGTTGAGGGCCCGTGTAATATGGGAGAATACCAACATGAACCTTCGATAGAAATTGGCAAGGCCTAAGAAGCTTTGAAGCTTAGTGAGCATGGTTGGGGTTGGCTAGCCATGGATGACTTGGATCTTGGATAGATCAACATGCACACCATGTGCATCAACAATATATCCTAGGAATTGGAGCCTGTCCATGCTGAAGGATCATTTTTCCAAGTTGGAATATAACTTGTGTTGCCACAGAGTGTGCAGAACCTGTTGAATATGTTGCAAGTGTTCTGCCCAAGTCTTGTTGTAGACGAGGATGTCATCCAAATACACCATCACAAAATAATTAGTGAAAGGCCGCAAGATATTGTCCATCATCCTCTTAAAAGTTGTTGGGGAATTTGTCAAACTAAAGGGCATGACCAACCATTCAAAAAGACCTTATTTTGATTTGAAGGCAATGTTCCATACATCTGTCGGTTCTATTGGGACCTTATGGTAGCCAGACTTCAAATCAATCTTATTGAAGTATTTGGCCCCCTTGAGATGATCAAGGAGATCGTTGATTCGGGGAATCAGGTACTGGTTCATGAATATGATTTTATTTAGGGCCCACTAATCAATGTAGATTCGCCAAGTCTCATCTTTCTTTTACACCAGCACGATTGGTATTCCACAAGGTGGTGATTTAGGTCAGATGTGCCCCTTATGGAGAATTTCTTGGATCTGATGCTTGATCTTCTCATTTTCTAGCAGAGAGCGATGATAGATTGGCCCATTGGGTAGCAATGCGTCAGGGGTCAGATGGATGGGATGCTTGACTTGACAGTGCAGAGGTACCCTAGTAGGTGATGAGAAGATGCCTTTGTATTCTTCCATGACCTTATCCACTTGCATCTGCTGCATGGAGAGGTTGGTTGTGGAGGCCATGGATGTGGCTGCAACCTTTTTCTCACTCTGAGAGAAAATCACGAAGAAGAAAAATTTCCTGGTCTGAGAGATGACCTTCCTACATTGCTTGGAAGAGATTAACGAAATAGAACTAGGTGGGACTACCTCGGGTATCCTATACAATTTATTGTTCAAAGTAATAATAAAATTGCGAGGCCTAGACTCATATACAACATGACATTTCCATAAATAAGGTTGGCCCAAAATAACATAAAAAAGTTCAAGGGGAGCAACATCACACAATACCTCATCTTTGAATGGCTTGATGTCATACGACAGGCGACATGGTTGGCTGACATGAAGATCGCTTCCTTGAAGGAGCCATTTGATGGTGTAGGGATGCAGGTGTGGCTATCGCTATCAACGATGAAGTGCAGTGGACTATCTTTTACCCAAATCTATGAATGAAAGAGGCGCTCTCCTTCCTATGGCTCATCAGGTTCACTGGGTTGGATCTTGGTGGTAGCAACGGTGGCACAGGGTTCCACGTGAATGATTTGTCTCCCCTTTTATGGTTGTGACTCAGATTTGGAACCCACATCTAATTCAGAGGCTTTTACCTCATCCATCAATGACTTCTTTGAGCAAAAATCAACAGTGTTATGTCAGGGGCTCTTATGGAAGTCGCAACACTTCCCTATATCTTTCTTCATCTTCCCATTTTCCTTATTTTCTTGCAACTTGGACTGGTTTTCCTGAGGTTTCCCATATTTCCTCTGTCCTTTGTTCTATGGGTTGGATTTTCCCTTGCTTTGCTTCTGATGTGAGGGGTTCCCAGACCCAAAATGTTGTGCCTTTTGATTCAACTTCTACTCGATTTTGATGGCATATCAATAGGCCACGCCCAAGGATGAGATGTCCAAAAACTCCATTTCCATATGGATGTTTCTATGTAGACCACCACAGTACTTGAGAACCAGATGTCGCTCAGAATATTTAATACCCAGCTTGGTGCGCAAGGTATGGAAGACATTAGTGAACTCTGACACTTTTTGGTCTCTTTCCTGCCGCAGTGTGGTCCATCTTGTATACATGTCTTC
Organism: Picea mariana; assembly: GCA_032191745.1. NCBI lineage: Eukaryota > Viridiplantae > Streptophyta > Pinopsida > Pinales > Pinaceae > Picea > Picea mariana. Next base: position 31,491 of record JASDQU010191168.1, read on the forward strand.
ATAACTTCCAATAGGGTAGTATTTTTCCTTAATAGCATCCGTGAAGGAACCCCAAGTGGTTGCAACTACAAATAATGTGGATCCCTCTATTTCCTTTTTCTCACAAAAAGTCTCCCACCAATCTTCGACATGGGGGACGACCTTTAGGAGTGCAAATGTAATATTTTCTCTATCGGAAAATTTGTTGAGAAAAAATACCCTTCTAAAAGGTTTAACCATTTATCTACGACATTCACATCTATTTGACCTTCCAATATAGGAATATCAAAATTGATCTGTACCTTGAAGGGGGTGGCGCCTCCACTTGAGGTGGATGTGTCATTGTGGGCAGTCGTCGAAGGATTTGTGCAAAGTTGTCCATCATCTCGTTCCTCTATCGCTCAAGGGCTTCCTCAGGAAACATTTTGAAAGGATATCATGTCTCGTTGTCTTTATTTTTTTCCCACCATGGACAGTTTCCTGGGTGTGCGAGAGCAATTTTCCTCAAGGGAAACAATATCAAGACCCAACTCTCTATACCCTGACGACATCGAGGACATGCATTAAAAAAACGACAAGGAGCGGACCTCTTTGATACCATTGATCCGGATTTATGAGTGGAACGAAATGAAACCACATATTTATAGTATTAACACATATTCATGGTGAAAATTAACAAATATACAACACAACTTGACTTCTATTAAATAATAAATATGCTAAAAAATGTAAAATGCTGACTGAAAAAAAGCTTGCTAGAATGGTGGCAGCTTATCTCTGAGAAGAGATATGACGATTACGCTCATTTGAAATAAGATGAGTGCAATGAGGCTATGAAGGCCTTTTTAAAATAAACATGAATTCCAAAACCCTAGACATCTAAAAACCTAACCCTAGGAGATGAAGCGCCAAAATTCATGTGGGCCTCGTTGGGGTAAGTTAGTACATCAACTTCTTGGGGTCGTAACGTTTGCATACGATCTATGTTTATGGTACACGATAGCTCGTTGGAAAGGTATTGATGAGGAGATTAATTTAGGGGGGCTCAATAAGAGTATTTGACTATCATTAAGGTGCTTAATCGCGAAAAAACATCGTTTAAGCCCTCAAAATGGCCCTGGAAGTTCAGGAACCAAAAAACTGTTTTGAGCTAATTGGACAAGGTGGGTGGCCACCGATATCCTCCTGGATCAATCCTTCCCCCTTAGGATGAAATAGTATCCATTGCGTTGAATGCCCCCATCAGATGAGGAAATTTCTATTGAATTTGGCCCCGGGTGAGCCACTTTCCTTGGTGCAAAAATTGCCCTGCTTTGACAGTCTGATAAAGATGGATCCTTTGATGGTGAGTGCCCTTGACCTGTGTGTCCATGATATGATCATTGGATGCATATTCCATGCAGTCAAGGTTGAGCTATGTTGGTGTCAATTGTTCTTCTATCTCCGAGTTGTCTAATAATGGTGGAAAATAAGGCCGAAGGAGGTCCACATTGAATATTGGGTGCAATCCAAGGAATGGGGGAAGGTTGAGCTCAAAAGAATTATCATCCACAACCTTGGTGATGGTGTAGGGTCCATAATAGAGTGGAAGAAGATTTTGATGAGGCCTTGTAAGGCGTTATTTCTGCAAGTGTAGCCAAACTTTATCTCCCACCTAAAACTGGTGTGGCACCCAAGGTTAATCATGGCATTGCTTGTACTTGGCATTGGACTTATGTAAAATATCATGAACCTGTTGGCAGATGTGTTGGATCTTCTCAATGAATCAGGTGGCTTTGTCAGCTCCAGTTGGAGCATGCGATGAGTCTGCCTAGGTGGTCGCAAGGGGTTGTGCAACATCCATCGGACCCAATGGTTGAAATCCCAACCCCGTCTGAAAGGGACTATGGTCGGTTGAGCTATGTATGGCTCTATTGTAGTTGTGTTGAACATAAGGAAGACTCTCATCCCAGGTGTGGGGGTGCTTCGAATTACACATGCGTAGGATGCACACGATCGTCTAGTTGACGACCTTGGTTTGGCCATCTATCTGGAGGTGGAAGGAAGTGGACTTTGTGAGCTTGGTATCCAGCAGTGACCAAAGGCTTGACCAAAATGTGATGAAAAACTAACAGTATTGATCTGGGATAATGGTTTGTGGGGTCCCAAAGTGTACCCACACTCATTCAAAGAAGATCTTGGTAGTGGCCTCTGTTGTTATGCTCTTCTTGCAGGAGGCCATAATTAACATCTTGGAAAAGTGATCAACAACAAAAAAAACACAGTCATTTCCCCGCTTGGTGGATGGAAGACCCGACATGTAGTCCATTAAGATGGATTTCGAGAGTCTGTCAGGAGTAGGAAGAGGAGTGTGCATGCCTTATTTCTTAATAGTCAATTTGGCAATAGCGCAGGCAGTGCAGGACCATATATACTTGCTGACATCCTGTCGAAGTTTCGGCCAATAGAAATGTTTCTGCAACACTGCCACTATCTTTTCTACGCTGAAGTGTCTTGCCACTCGACTGTAGTGGGCTTCCCAAATCAATTTTTCTGACTTGCTTGATGGAATGCATAGATGGCCCAGATGGCACAACAACTTGTCCTGAAGATGGAAATTAGTGATAGTTGTGTTTTCGCCCAACATTTGGTAAGTGTTGGTGAAGTCACGAACCATCTCATAGTGGTGGGGCCATCTATAGGTCTCGTGGCCGCAAGAATCGAGCATTGTGATGAGTGTCGCGACTAAATTTCAACTGAGGAAATCAACTACTCAGTTGGTACTTCCTGTTTTATACTTGATGTTGAGTTTGAACTACTGCAAATATGTGGACCACTTTTGATGGCAGTCATTCTGCAATTTTCCTTGTGTCTGTATGAACTGCAGTGACTTATGATCAGTGTGGATAATTGTCTCCTTCCTAAGAATGTAATGTCTCCACTGGCGACAGGCTTGCACAATGTGATACATTTATTTGTCATAAGTAGGGTACTTATGGATGACATCTGATAGTGTCTCACTATGATAGGACACTGGGTGGCCATGCTAAGTGATGACTGCACCCACATTATAGTATGAAGCATCTGTCTTGATCTCAAAGGGTTGTTGTAGGTCAGGTAACGAAAGAATTTGGGTGGAGCACAAGCACTGCTTCATATCATCGAACGCATTCTGTTGGGACATGCCCCACACAATTTTTTCCTTACCACCACCTCTGATTATTTGGTTGAGGGCCCATGCAATATGGGAGAATCCCAATACGAACCTTCAATAGAAATTGACAACGCATAAAAATCTCCAAAGCTCAGTGAGCGTGGTTGGGGCTGGCCAGTCATGGATGACTTGGATCTTGGCTGGATCAACACGCACACCATGTGCATCAACAATGTAGCTTAGGTGTTGGACCATGTCCATGCCAAAGGAGCATTTTTTGAAGTTGGCATATAGCTTGTGCTACCACAAAGTGTGCAGAACTTGATGAATATGCTAACATGGAAACAACATAGACATCACATGGTAGACCTACATGGAAACAACATAGACATCACATGGTAGACCTACATGGAAACAACATAGACATCACATATTTGGTAAACACCAATATTCAATGAGATGTTCTTAACAAATTATCACGAGTGTCTCTTTACTCTTAATCCAACAATCCATTGCTACATATCCTCAAACCAATGGAATGTAGAAAAATTAGAGGGAAACTTGGTGAAGACCATTCAAGGCATCATTATTCTTTTGAAAGTTTATTTTTAATAAATGATCAACATGTGAAAGTTTATTTTTAATAAATGATCAACATGTGTAATATCCTTTATGGTCATATGTACTGTAACACACCCACCACGGGGCTAGAAAATTTTCATCCTTTTTCTTCTTTTCTTTGAGGAACAGAATTCCACGAATCCCTACAGGGCCTGATACAGACCCTGCCATCCCTTATCCGTACTCATATGATCGGCAGCTATGACCATAGGCCTTATTAGAGAGGTGCAATGATAGGAGGACTTACCGACAGGTATCCCGGGTGCCGAAACACTAAAACACCATATCTCGTCCGCACTATTATTATTTCAGGGTTTCGCACTTCTGGTTTTCGGGACTGGCAGGTACAAGAGAGCTTGCCAATAGGTATCTCAGGTACTGAATTACCGAAACCCCCAATATTATCCATGCTAAGCCATTTCGGCACTTCCCCTTTCAGGATTTCGCATTACGTGAGAACAAGGGATCTCCCTATTTCTTCACTACTTACGAAGGTTAAAAAGGGGTCGAGGCATTAACACCTGCGTTCCTTCATCCAATTTAACGGTTGTAACAGACCTTAGATCCTCCGAAAGGATCTCATTCATGCATTTAGCAAGAGGAAGGGTATCCAGGGTACCGAACCACCGAAAGGTCCTTAATTCATCCACACACTGTCATTTCGGGATTTCGTGGGTCGGGGTTTCGGGATTCGCGAGTACAAAGGAATCGCACCTAGATACCCCAGGTGCCGAAACTCCGAAATATCGAAGTCTAATAATACCATTCTCTTCTGTGTAGGATTTTAAAAACTACGCCATTAATTCCTTCTTTATGCCCTTGGGTAAATTTCACCAGGGTTGAAGACCCAACTGGAAGGGCCTCTTAAAATCTCTGAGCTATTAGCTTCTGTGACTGGTAGTGAGCAAGCTCAAGGTTTTTACTGTGACGACAGTCCTTTCATGG
>JASDQU010191169.1:8965-29114 GCA_032191745.1 Picea mariana
GCACGGTAAAATTTTGATTGTATGTTTATATGTTGATGACATGATCTATACAGGAAATCTTGAGTTAACAGATTTTAAACATGCCATGCAATCTGAGTTTGAGATGACAGATCTTGGCATAATGAAATATTTTTTAGGGATTGAGGTTCATCAATCAACCAAAGACATTTTTGTCTGTCAGCAAAAGTATGCAGCAGACATACTCAAAAGATTTCGCATGGAAGAATGCAATTCAGCAGACACCCCCATACCACTAGGCACAAAATTGAGCAAGAATGATGAAGGTCCTACAGTGGAATCTACCCTGTACAAAAGTTTAGTAGGCAGTTTGTTGTATCTTACAGCAACTAGGCCTGACATTATGTATGCAGCCAGCCTTGTCTCCAGATTCATGGAATCCCCCAAAGATTCTCATTGGAAAATGGCGAAACAAATTCTGAGATATGTTGCAGGAACTCTCAATTTCGGCTGATGGTACACTAAATCTGATAGTATTCAACTTTCTGGTTACACAAACAATGATTTTGCAGGCAGCCTAGATGACAGGAAAAACACATATGGACATGTTTTTCAACTGGGCACAAACCTAATCTCATGGGCATCAAAGAAGCAGCCACTTGTTTCAATATCTTCTGCAGAGGCAGAGTATGTCGTTGCTACCTCAGCTTCTTGTCAAGTTGTGTGGCTGAGAAGAATATTGAAAGATATGTCACATACAGAAAATGATCCAACTCCTATTTTTTGTGATAATGCTTCAGCAATTGCTTTATCCAAAAATCATGTGTTTCACAAGAAAAGCAAACACATTGACACTCATTTTCATTTCATACGCGAGTTAGTCAATAACGGTGATATTGCATTACAATTCTGTGGTTCTCGAGATCAGCTTGCTGATATCTTTACAAAGCCACTAGGAAAGTCAGTTTTTTATTTTTAGAGACAACACTTAGGCATAATCAGTGCTGATGTTTGTAACTGTTGAGTTTAAGAGGGAGTGTTAAATATAATGTAACCTCAATACTCTGACTGTACATTGCCCTGGCCAGCTGTACTTTCTATTCTTGATTTGCTTGAGCCTATTTAGCTCAGTTATTTCCCATTGCATTGTAACTTCTTCAGACTTACTTCTCATTGTACTCTTCTTCATATATTCTAATATACTGTTTTCTGTTCTATTCTTTCTCTCTGCATTTCTTGCTTCACAATTTATCACTTGTTTCATAAACAAAAGAATTGCTTTCAATGATATTTCAAATGTATTGGAGCAAACGTTAATTTTAAATTATATTATTGTTATTAAAACTAAAATCCCGAAATTACATATAATAAACTGTCTGCTTTCGGCTCTCATTCTTGAAAATAAGTCAATTTCTTTAATGGTAATCTAAGCTGACTTTTCTGGCAGTCCCTGAGCTGACATTTCTGAACTGGTCCGACATGCTCCAAATCGGCGATTCCTCGTGAGCTTGTCACGTTGCTTCCCACTGTTAAAATTAGGAACATGTCAAGCGATATGAAGTTTATTTTTGCCTGGGTTTTCTTTACCAAGTGAAAAGTACTAATCGGAGGCAGAGAACGGTAGTACCGTTATGACGTATAATGAGCAGCCATTCCTATATTTCCGCCATGACAAACGCAACTGGTTTCAACGCCTTCCTGATCTCTACAGCAACACTGTTGCATGAATTGCAGACATACAATCTATTTTAACCATACCATTCAAAATTTTGCATGTTGCAAAACAACAGAACAATTAATGCTATATAGACTGGGAAGGCGATGATCAGGTACTACGCTGAAAGTCTCTAGAATTGGCGGTCTGATCCTGAATTTAACCATTAAAAAACAGAACGATACGCTCAGCTGTGCACGTGGGAGCGGGCAGACAGTTCCAAGTTTCCAGCCGATTCAACAATCACATTATCACCTGCTTTATCTTCTGTTGTGTCTCAATCGGCCCCGTCTCCCGTACTTCCTTTTTTGCGGTGGAATGCATGTGCTCTCCTTCAATTTCATGTCCTCGCGTTACCGACGCAATCAGAGCCGCGCAGGCGCCACCTAACTATTTGACTTTCGCTTCCGCCATGTCACGGGGGAGAACAAAGCCAAGAACACTGCTATTTTGGAGCATTCTCTTTTAATTTTGAATGAATTCATGGCGGTCCATTCCATATACCATCTAGAAATGAGCTAGAGTATGTGTTCCAGGGTTGGTTTGCTGGTAAGATGTCTTCCTGTGGCCTTTCAGTAAAAAAATATTAGTTTCAAGTGAATCAAAATACCATTTTATAAAAATATATATAAAGACAATGTTACTTGTTAAAGTGTAAAAGTTTTCATATGTAAATAACCTAGGTTATGAATTTTACAATGCTTTTTGAAAGTCATTGGTAATTTATAAATTTTTTATTTATTTACATTCTCATTAAAACTATATATAACTCAAATAAAATAAACGCAAAGATGATATGGTATTTTGTCTATATCATGTAAAATGATGAGGGTATATTACTTGTTAAAGTGTAAAAGTTTTCATATTTAAATAACCTAGGTTATGAATTTTACAATGCTTTTTGAAAGTCATTGGTAATTTACAATTTTTTTGTTTATTTACATTCTCATTAAAACTATATATAACTCAAATAAAATAAACGAAAAGATGATATGGTATTTTGTCTATATCATGTAAAATGATGAGGGTATCAATTAATTTAATTAAAAAAATAAATTTTGAGAAATAATTGACATGTGATTGTACTTAAAGATCTGTTTTAATTCTGGATTTATCATGAGCTTAGAGGTATTTAATTATTTAAGATGTAATTTTTTTAGATTACAAAATTTGAAGAAATGTTTGCATTTCAAAGGATTTGATGTCTTGGGAGTAGGATAAATCCAGAGTTAGGATGGATCTAAGCTAGTTCTTTGTGTGTGCCTGCTACCTGTGAACTCCATGTTGAGCACTAAAGAAATTACATATATTCGTTATTCAAATGTTTTAACCATAATTACTTTCAATGGTTACCGCTTGTCTAACTCCATGTTGAGCACTAAAGGAATTGCACATCTAAATTATAATTAAAAAAGAGTGAAATATTTTAAATGTGAAAATAAATGAAAAACAAAACAAATAATAATAATAATAATAATAATAATAATAATAATAATAATTGTTATTATTATTATTATTATTTTTTATTAACATGTTTTTAAAATATTATTTTTCTTAATGGGTCCATTCTTTTTTTTTTTCCTTTTTTTAGTTTATTAATGTTATATTACCTTCCATATTCCATCTACATTGAGCTCTCGAATGGACAATTATTTTTAGTAGAATTATATTTCCATATCCTTTGTTTTTTTAAGTTGTTTTCATATGGTTAGATCTGCAACTCGATGATTTAGTCATTTAGATGAGGCATGACCAAGAAAACATCTGTATAGAGTCATGATATATATGAGGGAAGGTGTAAGGCCCTATACTTGAGGGGTTTTGTGTACCTCGACTTGAGGGGTTTTGTGCACCTTCATTGCTCGATAACTTCAACGGTCATTAACCAACACAAATATGTTAAACATAAGGTTGGTTGGTTGGACGAGTTGGTTTAGGCACCCTTGCATGATGGAAAAGCACATTGTAGACTTATTGGGTGCTCTTTCATAAAGTCATGGTGCACCATAGACAATGGGAAAGATTTGGTTGGTTGTGATATAAAGTTTCAAGGTTGGACGATCATGCCTTGGGAAGTCTTGCACAATGGTAAGGCATGCCCAAGTTCTAGATGTCTTGGCAAAGCAATTTTGTTAAGCACGGAAACAAGATAAGAGTTGTCACTTGAGGTTTCTTGTAGAAACCACATGATGACTTGGATGATGGACTTTCCTTTGTTCATGGGCACATGGGTAGTAATAACTTGACTTGGAGCATAACACCATAGTTCATAGGAAAAATAGTAGACAATTTGGTGTGCATTAAAAGTTGAACAGATGGATGCCTGACAGGACATGCAACACAAGGAAGTGTAAGAAGTGCCTTGTACATTGTTCAAGGAAGAAAAATAACCAATTATATGCATTAGATAGTTGGGACACGCTTGTCACACAAGCTAGATCTATGGACCCAAGCAGATCAAAGACTTGGTAGAAAGATGGGTGGATTACACATTGGATCCAATTTGGACATGGAGTGCATTGCAAGACACCTTAGAAGAAGGAATCCACGAGGAAACATCCATTATATAAATTGGATGGGCCTACATTGAGCAAAGACACATTGAAGAGAGAGATTTGAACACAAGGTTGTATAACGAGCTTTGCAGTTGTGCTAAGTTTAGGTTTCAATCGCATAGTGGAGTACTTGGACATTGGTGGAGTGAACTGAGGAAGAGTCGAGGGACATGCAGAAAGTAAGCTTGTAGATGCTCTAGGGGTCCAATTGTGCAGTTATACTGGCTAGTAAACAATATGTAGTATAGTCTTACATTTATTATACATTTGTAATGGAGTTGCAAGAAAAAAGTTGCACTTCCTTGTTGTATATGGGTAGCATTCTTCGTACTAATAAAATTAAGGCACCCTCCTTGAGTGTTTTCTATACATTTATGTCATGGATTCTTTATGTTGTTTGATGTTACTATTCATTGTATATTGTTGAATGGATTTAAGTGTTATTGAATATTTCCTAAGTGTAATAGATCTAGGATGATTTAAGGCCTTGGTTGGATGTGTGCCTATTGTGAACTTTGTTGTATTGAACTTAGTTGTAGATCTATGCAATTGTAGCTTAAGGTGTAGTTAAGGGTATGTTATGAGAATACCTTATGGGTGTATTCTAGTTGTAGTAGGCATAGGTTGATCAAGCCCCTGTAGTTAATGAAAGGCAGATCTACACAACCTTAGGTGCTAAAATAGAGTTGGGAAACCCCAAGTTTGCAAAGAAAATTTTGGGTAAGATTGTAGGTCTATGATAGGTGGTATCAGAGTGTACTCTTCACCACTTTTTGAAGGAAAGGTCATATCAAATAAATATCAATCACTCTTCACTACATCTTGATAGACTTGGCAAGAGCATAAGGTTTTGGGATGAGTCTAGCAAATGACTAAAGAGTGACTTGAAGACAAATAGATAAGACTTAATGTCTTGGCACAACAACAAACTGAGGTAGTTCATTTACATAGAAGGTGAAATGATTCTTTGAAGGATTGGGACATTGTTTTTCCATTCCTATGTGTAGCATGGATGGTGCAAAGAAGATTCTATGAAGTCAAGGATGGAATCCATAACATCAAGTTTTGGACAATTGTTCTAAGAGTACAATGAGGTGTCTTTATGGTCCAAAGCATGACCTAAATCCTTGGCACAGAGGTTGTGAGCCATTACAAAGTTGCAGCCTAAGTTGGGATTGTTCAATGGGAACAATTCTCAAGATGATGGCAACATCACAACAAGGAAGAAGCTAGAATTGCCTAAATCTATAGGTAAGGTTGTTGATTGGTTCCATTGTTACCAAACCCATTTTTCCATTCATTATCCTTCAAATATGAAGTCAACAACCTTTGAATAAGTCCAATTGTAGTAGAATTCAAAGATATTGTTGGAGGTTTTTGCTACCTTAACAACAAGTTTAGGCATGTTCATGGTTGAAGGTCAAGAACAAGAGTTCAAGGGAAAGGTGAAGCAAATCCCCATGCCCCTAGTCTGATAATAGTTTCAAGCCAAAATCTATGCTTCATTCCTACAGTTGGAGGTAACAAGAAGTTATTAATAGGGTGATTGTCTTGAACATTATTCAAGCTATTATGTAACCTTGCAACAGATGACATGGAGATTTTGGATTTGATGGAGGATTAGCACACATATCTTTAGGAGGGAATTTTGTGTCTCCTTTGGTGGATAGTAGTAGAGTGAAGGCATTGGAATAGATGATTTCTAGGGAAAATCCCATAATGGATTTTGGATATATTATTGGCATAGTTGTTGGCAGTGGCCTTGACAACAAACTTCCATGTTTTTAATTGATCAATTCCATAGGTGGCTCATTATTCAGAAGCATGCAATGGAGCATAGGGTGTCAATAAAGTTCCATGTTTAGTGAAGGATTGGATACAAGAGGAGGTTTGTTTTATCAACAGGACATGCAAGTTACAAAGATAACAATCCATATTGTTTATCCTCTTCTTCACATTTATGTTCTATAGGAAATATACTCTCAAGGAAGTAGGATAGATGACATGAAGGAACCGGTGCATTGGTACCTTGAAGAACTTGTTGAGTTGCAAGATGAAATTTGACATCTTTGAGGAAGGGGTGGAACCTTTCCTTTGAACAATAATGACGAAAGTTCCAAAGTGATGGACCCTAGCTTGGAGCAGAATGTTAGTTTAGTTCTAAGTCGACAGATGGAAACAATTAATGATTTTATGCATGAAACATGTGCATTCGACCTAGAGGGTTCAAAATGGAGGGAAGACCAAGTTGAAAAGGAAGATGGTCCCCACATTCATGTATTGGAACTTAGGATGAGGTAGATTGCCCCTTGGGAATATTTGAGGATGAATTCCTGGATGACCTAGAGATTATGAGATAGTTGGTTGAAGGAAATGGAAGGATTGGCTTAGACCCGCCTCTCTCAAGAGGTATGGAGGTATTTCAATTAGTTGATAAGACTTAATGGACTTTAGATAGACTATTGGATAATCGGTGGAATTTCTATGATGACCATATACCACAATAATATCATTGACTATATCCATTAGTGTGACTCACTACCTAGGAGCTGACAATGGAGCCTAAGTGCACCAAAGAAAGGTGCCAAGTTTAGTGAAAAAGTTAAAAGCACTACATTGCAGGAGGTAACTTAATAGTTTGGAGGTGAAAGTAGTAACCTTTCCTTGGTCTAGTAGAGTTGTATAAATAGATTGAAGTGAAAAAGGAAGTGAATATTTAGGCATGAAGAAGTGCATTCTCATGAAGTTAACTTAGGGATGTCTATCTTGCAATAGTCATGGGGGAGTACAAAAGCATGTAAAAATAGTCAAAAGTAATGAAGTAGTTGTAAGTATCGAAAGTGCAATATTGGAAAATTGAGTTAGAATAGAAACAAAAACATTGAATAGTTGATTTACAATAACAATAAAAACATCAATAGTCAATTTGCAGCAATAGTAGTAGGTAGTCACAAAAGAGTTGGGAACTCATATGATATTTGTAATGATGGTTGAATTTCAACAACAACATAGACTTCCAAGAAGTACTGTTTGGAATATTTGAGCAAAGGAACTTATGTTTAAAGGAATTTTGAGTAATGGTCAGTTACACAACAATTATAGCAGTGGCATTATGAACTGGTTGAAGGAGTTAACCATGAATGAATGTATGAGTCTGAGCAGCAGGATTTGGAAGAACAACATAAGTTGTTGGAGATATTGTTGGATATGTTGTTGGAGACAACAATGGATTGAAGTGGGATAGGATGTAAGGTCTTAAACTTGAGGGACTTCAATAACCTCCATCACATGATCACATCGATGGTTATTGAGTGGTAGGGATAGATGAAACAAGAGGTTGGATGGAAAGACAAGCTGGTTTCATAATTCTTGCATGATGGTAATGATCATTGTAGACTTATCAAGTTCCCTTGCATGAAATTAGGGTGCACCACAAACATTTGGAAATATTTATTTGGTTGGGATAATAGGTTGCAAGGTTCGATGCGCATGCCTTGAGTAGTCTTGTACAATGGCAAGGCAAGCCCAAGTTCCAAATGGATTCTCAAAGAAATTTAGCTAAGTATGGCAACAAGATAAGAGTTGTCACTTGTGACTTACACGATGGATTTTCCTTGGTTCATAGGTGCATGGGAAGTAATCCATCTTAGGTATTTGGGTGCACATTACAATTTGAATGGATGGATTCTCGACATGACATACAACAAAAGGAGTGGAAAGAATTTTCTTAGACATCATTCAAGTAAGACAATTCACAACTGGACACATGAGACAAATGGGACACCTTGGGCACACAAGTCATACCCTTGGCTCCAAAGGGTTCAAAGACTTGGTGCACAAATAGGTGGATTTCACATTGGATCCATTTTGTATGTGGAATTAATAGGTGGCAACCACAAGGAAACATCCATTGTATAAAGAGAACAAATGAATTGTGCAAAGACACTTTGAAAAGAGTCATTCACACAAGTGTGGACAAGAATATATGTGGTTGTGCTAAATCTAGGGTTGGAATGGAGGAGTATTTTGGAGCTAATGGAGTAAAATGAAGAAGATTTAGGACCTACAGGAGGTAGTCCTACAGATGATCCAAGGGGTAGGTTATGTAAGTATGTTGGCCAATAGGCAGTAGGAAATATTTCCTTAGATTTATTTTACATTTATAATAGAGTTGTTGAAAGAAGGTCACACTCCCTTGTTGTATATTTATAACAATATTCATATTAATAAAAGTAAGTCCCCACCTTGGGTGGCTCCTATAAATCTTTGTTGTAGATTATTTATGTCGTTGTATGCTAAGTACTTTTCATTGTGTAGTGTTGAATGACTAATTGTTATTGAATATTAGCTTAGTGTAATATATATAAGATTCTTTAAGGCCACAGTTGAACGTGTGCCTATAATTGTGAACTTTGTTGTATTGAAATTAGTTGTAGATCTTGCCAATTTTATCCAGGTGGATCTCGAAGGACATCCACCTTCTCCACTAAATCAATGTTTTAGAGCCTATGGTTTTGATAAACCATGTTATTCACCCTTTTGATGGGCAATGTAATGTAATTCCATCTCCATTTCTAATGTAATGTAATTCCTACAATGTTAATGCATCGGATCCCATTAGAAATCTATAGTTAAGTACGTTTGGGATAGAGTAGTACTTTGATGGGTGACCTCACGAGAAGTCCTAGTGTTTTACATGCCTATGGTATGTTGTAAACATAAGACAATTTATCACGCATGCATCATGGGAATTATTCTCCTCTTTCTCTCTCATATATAATCTAGGTGAAATAGGTCCTTTAAGCATGTAGTGGAGTGTGATGTAAATCATGTTGCGAATGAAGCATACATGACATATCTTTCTCTTTAGAGATAAGCTACCCCATTCTATCTAGTTTGTGTTCTACAATGTTCTATTATTTAATTCATTAATAGAAGTTGGGTTTCACTGTATTTATGTGTTTCTGTTATATTTTCCTTTGTATCTCATTTAGTTCTCAACATAATCGAAATCAGTGGTATCAGAGCAGTCTACTCCTTGTCATTTCTCAAAGCATGTCCCTAATGAGGTCAAGGTATAGAAAGTTGTGTCTTGAGCTAGTTTCTCTTGAGGACAATCGCTCTCTCTAGCCCAAGTTACTTCTCATGGAGGAAGAAAGAGGGATGACAGAGCAAGAGATCCTTTCAATACATTACTCGAGGAAGAACTTGTGTGAGAGAAAAATGAGATGATGGGAAAATTCTCTTAGATCCTTCGATGACTATTGATGGCAGCAGAGGAATCTTTGATAAGAAACTATTTCGTAGGTGCGGAACCCTTCAAGGTACAAGTAAATTTTAATATCCCCTTATTTGAAGTCCAGATAGATGCAGATGCTCTAGAAAAATGGTTGAATATACTAGAAGGTTATTACTCTATCCAAAAACTTTCTATGAGTGAAAATAACACCTTCTCTCTCCTTAAATCCCTTCCCTGTGTTAGATATTGGATGGAAGGTTACTAGAAGAGGTGCATCGCAGATGAATATACACAATTTGGGAGAGAACCCACTTGGGTGGCCTTTGTAGATTCCCTCAAGAATGAGTTCTACCCTGTCAGAAACTATGATGACCTGTACTGATGAGATGGAAGACTCTGTGTTAGAAAAGAGACCGAATGGTGCTAGAGTACACTAACATATTTCATCCTTTGTGATTAAAGATGGGTTTTAAATATTCTGAGCAGCACCTGGCTTTGAAGTATCACAGTGGAATGTAGAAGTACATTCAAATAGATATGGATTTCTTTCACATCTCCTCACTGGGAGTTGCTTATCGATATGAAATCAAAATTTAGTAGAAATTCAAGCAATGGAGAAAGAGACTTTGGGTTTGCAAATATGCCACAAAAAAAGCATGGCAAAGGAAACCCTAACTCACAGAACGAAGAACAAAGAAAGGAGATTCAATATCAAGAAAATCAGTCCAAACAACTAACTAAGAAGCATGATGGGAAGTCTAAGAAAGTCACGAAAAAGTAGTGTGAGTTCCACAAAATCCATTGGGACAACATTGATGAATGTCACTCGAAACAATGATTGGTGGTTGAGCTCAAAGAAAAATAATTAGAACATGACTCAAACTCTAATTCATAGCACAATAAAGGGGAATTGATCATCGATGTAGAACCCACTACTACCTTCGTAGAAACAACAATACAACCAGAAGAACCAGAGGAGCATGAGGAGGGGGAGTGCCTCTTCTTTTCATAGATTTGGGTAAAATGGACCCCAATGTATTTCATTGTTGAAAGTGGGAATCTGAAGAACCTCATATCAGTTGAGGTTTTCAAGAGATTGAAGTTATCAACAATGCCACACCCCCAACCATACACCATCGGATGGTTGAGTCAGGGACGAGACATCCACATCAACCAGTAGTGTCACATGTCCTATGGCCTCAATCCCTTCAAGGATGAGGTATTGTGTGATGTTTCCACACTTGAATTATATGAAAGTATTTTAGGACAACCATATATGTGGAAAAGTCACACTATTTATGAGTCTCTCCCTTACACTGTCATTGTTACTTTGGGAGGTCAGCTCTACAGGGTACAAGAGGTGGCTCTGACTACTGCTACTCCATTGATCTCGACAAAAAAGTGCTGCAAAGTAATATCTTAGACCACAATTTTTCCCTTGTCATGATCTAATCAGAAGGTCAACAAAATGTCACTACACCCATTATAGTCTTAGCCCAAGACCTTTCTATCTAGTCGATATTTTTTCTTCACCTACGAGGGTGCCTCTACACTACCACGTCTCACATTCCATGTAGTGTAGCTAGAGAGGTAGTGGGGGTGGAGGTGTGGAGGGCCCATAGTAATGATAGAGGAGGCCATTCAATGTAAGGTGGATTGGGTTCGCTATATTATTAAATAAGGCCCACTATGGTAGTTAGATATATTAATGTAAAATTAATAAATGTAAGAGGACTTACTAGAAGGTTCCTCCTCTAGAATGTTCTTAGGTGGTCGGTAGCACTATATAAAGGGTTTCAATTAATGTAATAGGATGTAGTGTAGCTAGAGAAGTATTGGGGCAAGCGGAGGGCCCATAGTGATAATAGTGGAGGCCATTTAATGTGAGGTGGACTAGGTCCACTATATTATTAAATAAGGCCCACTGTGGTAGTTAGATATATTAATGTGGACTTGATAAATTTAAGAGGAATTACTAAAAGTATAGTTACTTCTAGTAAGTCCTCTTACATTTATCAAGTCCACATTAATATATCTAACTACCACACTGGGATGCATTTAATAATATAGGTAAGTTCTCTTACATTTATTAAGTCCACATTAATATATGTAACTACCACAGTGGGATGTATTTAATAATATAGGATATCTACTTTTTGTAATTCCTCTTACATTTATTAAATCCACATTAATATATCTAACTATCATAGTGGGCCTTATTTAATAATATAGTGGACCTAGTCCACCTTACATTGAATGGACTCCACTATTATCACTATGGGCCCTCCCCCCCACTACCTCTCTAGATACACTACATGGAATATGAAAAATAAGTATTGTGTTTGGAGCCATAGCTCATTAGGAGGTTTCCCCATCGAAGAGGTGAGTGAATATGAGAGGACCCCTTCCATAATAGGATCCATTATATGGTGTTGTCATACCTCAAGGGTTTTCATAATAATAAAGTGATAGTTTATCTATATTGTCTCTTAATATTTTTGGTGTTTCTATATTCCAGTCTTTGGTACTTAACAATTGGTATCTGAGCACTTTCTTTGGCCACAAAAAAGGGCAATTATTTTTTTTATTTTGCAAATTTTTTGAATAAGAAAAAGAGGGTTGTGACACTCCAGAAGATTCCTGTAGTTTTCGGTGAAGAATTTGTAGAAACTGGTTGTATATCTCATTTCCTCTAAAAAAAAAACAATTTCAAAAAATTATTGTTTGGAACGGAGTCTGGGAAGTGAAGTTATGGATATTTTAAAAATCTGTTATTTTTTGAGGTTTTTCCATGGATGGTCGCATAATTGTTCTGATATTTGTAGCATGTGGGGTCGAAATTTCCCCCCAAAATTATATATCTGAGTTCCTCTCACAATTTCACCCAATTTCAGAAAACAAATTGTCTCAATCTGAGCTCTGAATGTAAAGATATCGCTGATTTAAAATCAAATATTTTTCAGGTTTTTTCGGATGGTGGTGGGACTGCAAAGCTGATAACTTTTGATAGGGTGCTCATATTTCTACCATATATGTGCCATTGGATAGTGAATTTTAAGAGATTTCATTTGGTATATTATATTTGATGTTTCTAATGTATATTCAACTCTTTAGAAAACTTCAACGAAAGTTGGTATACTTTTAGGCAAACATCAAGACAATATTTCACCAGGTGGAGCAAAAGAGGTCTATTCTTAAGGCCATCAATGTTGAATAGACTGAAGAAAAATATGTTTGGTATTATTATGAGGATGCATGTGATGTTTGGTGTATGAATAGTTGTCATTTCTGGGATGAAAACCACTTTCATATTTTATATGATGCAATGTAATGGGGGGTGAAGAAGAAGAAGTATTGTATTTGGAATGTGTATCTCATTAGGAGGTTTCCCCATCGAAGAGGAAAGTGAACAAGAGGTGATCCCCTCCATAATAAGATCTATTGTATAGTATTTCCCTACCTCAAGAGTTTTATATAATAATAAAGTGTGGGTTTTCTATATTTCTCTTGGATATTTTTTTGTGAATGTATTTGCAAAACGTTGGTATTTAACATTCCATTGAATTGGTGCCCGATGATTCCTTACCCAATGGTCCAATATATAAATTCTCCCTTCCAGATAATGAGAGTATTCAATATGTTCAACATAGCTCTATTGGTCGTAACCCTTTTCAGGTTTTCTTGGGGTTCCAACCATTATCCCCCATTGATATAGCTCTTCTTGTTGCATTTTCACTGACATCATCCTCCTACACTCAGACCAAGGAAGATCATGCAAAATATTTATTGAACAGATCCAACACCTCCACCAACATGGTCATGACATCCTTCCATGGTCCAAGTACTAGCAATACAACTACTTCAGCAAGGCAAGTGACTCACCAAACTTCAAATTCAACAAAAGTTCCATCATCTCTCGAGGGAACTTGATGCAATGACGACCATTTCTTCATAAGGGGGAGGATTATCTGGGTGTATCTCAGTGGCGATCCACCTTCTCCACTGAATCGATGTTTATGAGCCTGTGCTTTTGATAAAACCTGATATTCAACCTTTTGATGGGGAATATAATGTAGTTCCATATCCATTTGTAATGTAATGTAATTCCTATAGCGTTAATGCACTAGATCAAATTAGAACTCCGTAGTTAAGCGCACTTGGTCTAGAGTAGTATTGGGATGGGTGACCTCCCAAGAATTCCTAGTCTTTTACTTGCCTATGACATTTGTAAACTTAGCGAAATTTATCCCACATGCATCATGGGAATTATTCTCCTCTCACTCTCTCATATATAATCGAGGTGAATGAGGTTCTTTAATCATGCAACAGAGTGTGATGTAGAGCTTGTTGCAAAAGAAGCATAATCAACATTCTTTTCTCCTCAAAGATAAGCTACCCCACTCTAGCCAATTTCTGTTATATAGTGTTCTGCTATTTAATTCATTAATAGAATTTGGGTTTCAATGTATTTATGTGTTTATGCTATATTTTCCTTTGTATCTCATTTTGTTCTTAGAATAATTCAGATCACATCTATATCTTAATGCATAGTTACGAGTAGACTTTTAGTGAACATGCATAGTTTAGTTGTAGTAAGCACAAGCTGGCCAAGCCACTACGACTGAGGTAAATAAATACGACATGGACTCAGGTGCCAAAAGAAAGTTGCACAACCCCAAGTTTGGAAAGAAAATTTTGGGTAGGACTATAGTTTATGACAATAGGTGTTCGACCTCCCAACCATCCGTGAAAGAAAAAACTTAACACATATCCTACATGTCAAATTAATCTAATGATGATGATGATAAGGTTATTAATTTCCACTAAGACCAACTATGGCCTATTAGACCTCAAGAAAGGTAAGAATTTATTTGGTTTTCTTTAGAATTTTATTTATGTGCTTAAATAACTTTAAGAGAAGAATTCTTAATTCACCATAGTTTTAATGAGTTAGAAGGTTAAGAAGCTCAATAATCTAATGTGGGTGTATGTAGGACATTCTAAGAGATATTGTTTTTCATATTCAACCCTCTTAGTTTGTCTAAGATGAAAAATTATTTTGTTCTTATTTTAACAATGTTGATTTTCTTCTTTATGCTAGTTAAAATAGACATATACTATTGAATTTCTAGATTATGGTTGTTCACCTTCTTATCACATCTAAATTTCCTCTGATGTTCTAAATATTTATCACACCACAATTTCCTCAATATTACTTTTAATATTATCATTATTTTCCATAGTGGCCTCTTCCTTCATACCCCAATGATTTATCCATGTCTTGACATCTTTATGACAACCCCACGTGAGATACAAGTGGTTTTCACTGGAACTTGAATCAATCTTAAGAAGCCTTTTAGTTTGTATATTGTTTATCTTGTTCTTGTACATTATGTACCTAATCATAATACATTATATACACTGTGGACAAGCATACTTATATGAAAAAAATAAGATAAAATATATTTTCTTTAATTATAAAATACTCTTATCTTTCTTACCATTCTTTAATGGATTTTAACCTCTAACTTTACTACCTTAATAAAAACACTTTAATAAAAAAAATATTCAAATATATTAAAATATAATAGTAACATAATAATTTACGTCTAATTTTAGAGACAACCAACTTCCCAATATATCAGATTGCAAAAGGGCCGAGAACCTTTTTACCTATTTCAATTTTGGTAAAATAAAAAGAAATATATCAATCTATCTATCTATTTTTTTTTAAGGTCACACATCAAATTGGTGTATGAGACCCCCTTGTTTGTGGGACAAGGGACCCCCCTCCACTCAGTGATTTGACTCATAAAGTCTACGAAGGTATACATACCCTACTATACATATAAGAAGATATGTGTCTATCTATTTATATATATTTCATTATTTTTATCTATTTATATATTTTTCCAATATTCTTTTCCAGAAATAGGAAATATATATATATAGAAAATATATGTCTATCTATTTATATATTTTAATATAAAAAATATTTTCAATATTCTTTCCAAGTTATTAATATCTTTTAATTTTGATTGTGTTTAAAGGAACTTTTTATAGTTCAATAGGAGAGATGTGTCATTCCTTATTCCTTAGAGTTGACATGTAATATTTAAAAAAATATTAAGAACAAAAAAAATATTTCAATGTTGGTTATAAATAAAATATTTTAATGTCCGCCTTACAGACACATATATAAAGAACTACCCTCTATATATAAATCCATCTTAACTCTAGATGTATCATGCTTTGAGAGGGATTAACTCTCTCTAGGTGAAAACCTAAAAAATACAAAAAAAAATGAGGAAATGTTTTTAAGATCAAGGGATTTGATCCCTATAAATTGATATTAGTTAAAGCATTTCAATGGTGTTTTGTTGAATATGAGGGGGATGTGTAACTCTTTTCGTTATTGTTGACACATGGCATTGATAAAATGGAAGACTAGAGTGATAATATAAAAATATTCAATTACTTGTAATATCAATACATTGGACTCTATTATATAGAGTTCACATGCTCTTATCAATTCTAACGTATTCCAGAGATAATTGTAGAGGTCGAGAGAATATCTCAACCATAGACCAAACTAGGATCTCACAAATCCAACTCTCTAACAACCTCTTAAGAATAAGATCACACAAATCACACGTAGAGATTGAATCTACTTCTCAATACATTAGGAAGCATATTACATAAGTATGAATTATATATTCCAACACTCTCCCTTAAAAACTACTTATCTAAATATCTATGTGGTCATATCTTCATGTGCTTCCTCTTGTACCTGCATCTGCATCTGATTATTGATGACCACATAAAAGGAAAACCATCTACCTGAATACATGGGTCATCATCCACCGTTGTAACTACCAGGTCTCTAGGAATATTTTTCATCTACATGGTTTATTCAACCATTCTTCCTCATACCCCCCCCTTCATCACATCATCATCAAGATGGGTTTTTTTCGTCTTACCCATAACCATGCTCTGGGTTTTCTCATATTACCCTCAACCATGCCCCAGGTTTTCTCGGATTACCTGTAACCATGCTCTAGGTTTTCTCGGATTACCCTCAACCATGCACCATGTTTTCTTGGATTACCTATAACCATGCACCAGGTTTTCTCGAATTACACTCAATCATGCATTAGGTTTTCTCGGATTACTTGTAACCATGCTCTACATAGTGGTTTTCAGATCACCACGAACTTTTCACATTAGGGGGTATACAATGGCTCAGGTACATACTTAAGTATTCTCCAGGACCACTACATAGACTTGCTTTCAATTACATGTGTGACTCAATTTCGAATAACTTAAATGACATGACTATGCACACCTTCAAATAAAATATCACAACTCAATCTCACTTTTGTATCAAATTGGAGGGTGTGTGAGTCTAGCAGAATGGACATATACACCTCACTTCACTATAACACCTCCAGCATTCCAAATGGAGAACACACGATATCCTCATGTCCCCTCAACTCTATGGTCAACAGTGATCCCCGCAGTCTCTCTTTTGTTAACTTGGATTATGGAGGATTACCTTATCACATCCAAACGAGTTATACTCATAGTTTCTCCTACCCCACAGATCCATGTAAGCTAGATCTTTTTCTTAGTCTCTTTTCTTCAAGAGCAAAAGAGAAGCTATGGACTGAACTCCATATCCATGGTTGTAAAGGTTCCCATAGGTAAGTGCACCAAGCACTGACATCATAGTCTAGATGTGCCCTCGAGTGCCTTAAAGATGGATCGACACACCTTGGAACATCATCCAGCGAAGAATACGAGCGTTTTGATTTAGAAGCTCCACTATAAGGACAGTTAGGAGCATCCAAATAACTATGGACACATTCCAAATGATGAGCATATCTATCATCAGGATATGAGAACCGCATTGTAACAAAACACAGATTGTTAGCTCCCTACCTTTCTCTCTTTCTCCATTTCCAAAACCATGGACTTTCTCTCTTTCTCCATTTCCAAAACCATGGACATTAACATATGGCTACTAATGTTGTCATTTTCTCCAACATTTATGGTTTCGGTGACGGTCAAGGGCGCGCATATCTCAACTGGATCAAATTCCTCAGGAAGAGGTTTGACCCATTCACCAATGTGTCGAGATTGATTCCCCCCAACCCTCGAGAGGCTGAGAATATTCCTTAACATCTGTGCAACGAATATGCTCCCCTGAAAGCGATTGCAGGTCTCTTTGCAATCACACTATCCATCCAGGAAACTACTCAATCATTTCACACTCCAATAGGATGCTTCATAGCAGAAGAAAGGGAAACGATGGGGCATGATCTTCCACCATTCGCTCACGGAGCGGCTCTAGATGCTCCGACTAGTATTCGAGCTTACCAGCTATTATATTTGGAACTGTCTTTCTCTTCGTTCCTCACTACAAACACAAGCAATGGATGCAAACAACACTTGAATGATGGACAAACAACATACACTCTCATGGGCAATCCAAGAACACGCAACAATATAAATTTACTCTCATAAATTATCTACTCTACTATCCACATGTTCCTAGGCACTCCGGTGAGGGACTTACATAGTCCTTGACGCTTTGATACCATGATAAAATGAGAGAGTAGAGTGCTAATACAAAATATTCAATTACTTGTAAATATCAATATATTGGACTGCACTCCGGTGAGGGACTTACACATAGTTCTTGATGCTTTGATACCATGATAAAATGAGAGAGTAGAGTGATGATACAAAATATTCAATTACTTGTAAATATCAATACATTGGACTATATTATATAGAGTGCGGAGGTTGTTATCATTTCTAACTTATTCCAAAGATAACTGGAGAGGTTGAGAGAATATCTGAACCACACACCAAACTAGGATCTCACAAATAACTTTCTAACAACCTCTTAAGAATAAGATCCCACAACTCACACACGTAGAGATTCACTCTACTTCTCAATACATTAAGAAGCATATTAGATAAGTAGGAATTATATATTCCAAGAGGCATGTATTCATCTTAACTCTTATCTATCATGTGCTAAGGATCAAGTCATTTGAGATGAATTTTTTTTTCAATTGAAGAAATTTGATAACATATATATATATATATAGAGAGAGAGAGAGAGAGAGATTAATCTTAACTCCTAATCATGTGCTAAGGATTAACTCTTTTAAGGTGATAACATTTTTTGATAAAAAAATGAGAACATTTACTCAAAAAATTTGATCACTGAGATATGATAAATCCACAATTAAGATGAATCTAAATTAATTTATTAAAACTAATTAAAATAAATCTAAGCTAATTTAGAAAAACTATTAATCAATATTAAATCTGTATAATAAATTGTTATTTTTAGAAAACGATTTAAAATTGAGTATTAAATGAAATTGACAAATATAATGGAGATTGCAATCTTTTTAATTATAAAATACATATGGCTTTTGATATGACTCAGCTATTCCAGTCTTAAATGGTAAAACGTACCTCTCGAACATAATGAATAAATAATAACTATTAAAAAATTTCGAACATAATGAATAAATAATAACTATTAAAAAATTTTGAATTAGCAAAAGTATTATTTTGTTTTAGGTGGTTGTTAAAAATAGATCACCAACTTAAATGAAGTTGGTAACTATTAGCTCGTCTGCCCAGAGGATAATAGATATCATAATATTTTGTTTGAAAAATGGAACTCCACTGGGAAAAAAATAATATAAAATGATTGAAGGTGACGGGGCAAAAGAAAAGGAACAGCTGTGCGTAAACGGTATGCCACCATACAAACCCGTGAAGCGTGCGCACTCTATTTCCCTAAGGGATGGGAGGTCACTGAAATGGGTAGCGTGTAATAATTTATGTCGAGAAATCTGTGGGGTTGGTGGTGAATAGGTCGGTTGTTAAACGTATTAAGTCAATCGCTGGATTTTTATCAAGTTAAATAATTACAGTCACATTAGGTCATTGTCCACATTTAAGCCAGAAGACATGTACACAAATGACTCCCAAACCTATGGTGGTTTCTGAATTGGGAAGTATTGACAACTCATTCGTATGGTAGTTGGGTATGTCGAGTGATCGTAGGGAGCGCATTTTGCAGAGACCGTTAATCTCTCCTACACTTGGAGAGCCAAGACCTATTTCTACTGCTGCACGCCAGTATTTGCAAAGGGAAGATGTAAGCAGCATGGGCAGTGAGATCTCTGAGTCTGGGTGGACAATGTATTTCGATCAGTTTGTAGATAGCTGGAGAGATAAAAATGCAACCAGCCAGCTTGATATTGAGCAGCAACAGAAGAAAAATTCTCAGTACACAGAGGATGCTGCAAAATACCCAACCTATGATTATCGGGCATTGAGCATTACAGGCAAGGAGGATTCTTCCTTAGCTTCGGATGCTTCGTCTGGTCCCCAAAAACTGCTTTCTCTGCCTGTGCAGGGTATTGAGTTTGAGCAGGACCGGCAGGCTGCCGCATCGTATTCCTTAGTTCCTAGAAGAAAGAGAGACGCGTACGATAAGCGTGAGGATTCAGAATGCATGGCATCTTGTTCCGTGAATTTCACAAGAAATAAATTGAGAAAAGTGAATAAAACAGACGATGAGCATGAACTCGCTTTATGGCTCCAAGACACGGCAAGCTCTCCTATACACAGACCAGAGGTATGTCTTAG
>JASDQU010191170.1:0-20134 GCA_032191745.1 Picea mariana
ATTCGAGCAGTATTGGCTATCGCTGCTCAGAATAAATGGCCAGTATATCAGATGGACGTCAAGTCTGCTTTCCTAAATGGGTTCCTTGACAAAGAAGTGTATGTTGATCAGCCTCCGGGATATAAAGTTAAAGACCAAGAACAGAAAGTGTACAAGCTGAAAAAGGCCTTGTACGGTTTGAAGCAAGCTCCCCGAGCTTGGTACAGTAGGATTGACTCCTACCTCATCGCAAATGGGTTTAGCAGAAGTGAAAACGAGCCCACTCTTTATGTGAAGACAGATCCACCAGGTAAAATTCTTCTAGTATGTATTTATGTTGATGATATGATTTATACTGGAAATTTGATGCTGCAAGAATTTAAAACAGTCATGCAAAAGGAGTTTGAGATGACTGNTTGACACTCGCTATCACTTCATCCGCGAGCTAGTCAAAGAGGGGGAGATCAGCTTATTGTTTTGTGGCTCCAAGGAGCAGTTAGCAGATATGTTTACAAAGCCATTAGGAAAACTTGCATTTGAGTATCAGAGACAACACTTAGGCATAGGTAGTGTGGATTATGTAATCCCGTTCGTAATTAAGAGGGAGTGTTAGAAATAGTAATTACTCACTATAGTTTAGTTAACAATGTTTTTAGGCCTTTTAGTTTTTACCAAGTTTCCGCTTTTACGCATGACTGTAAAACTATTGTAAATCATATACATTCTGTGAAAATTGAGACGGTAATCATGCTCTTCCATTTCTGCGTGTATATTCTTCATGCTTGCATATTCTTTCACACCACTCGTGTAACTGCTGGCAAATAAAGTGAAGCCTTCCATTCACTTAGCGCCAAGCACTCCAAAATTATATCTTGTGAGTAAGATGGAGTACTCCACTCTTTCACAAAGTTCTACTTAAATCATTAACAAAACTTAAAAAATAAACAAAACTCCTAAAAATTAAACTAAGTGAAAACCAAAATTTTAAGTAATTCATTATTATTATTTTAATCATGTTAATCACTTTTTTAATGACATCTTAAACTAAGTGAAAACCAAAATTTTAAGTAATTCATTATTATTATTTTAATCATGTTAATCACTTTTTTAATGACATCTTTTGTCCTGCCAAAAAGTTAATGTTTTAAATCAAAACTTTTCATGTTAAGAATATTATGATCAAATGAAATTGTAACCATTAAAAACTCATTTATAATTAAAAAACCATTAATTCTGATCATTTTTAATAAGTGTACAACCAAATCAAGTGGCTGAGTTTTTTGTGATCAAATCCCACTAACATGTTTGGTGTGATCAAATCCCGGAATTGAATTTTCGTTGGAAACTAAAAAAGGATTAGTGTACTTTATTAAATCTATTTTTATGTGCACAAATGTCCCCTTGTGGATGTGCATAAAAGGTGTGAACTCTACATTTTTTTGATTGCTGAGTATTTAGGTGGCAATGTAAATAGCACATTGATTCATTTGGTTGGCAATGTAAATTGTACATTGATCTATAATTTTATTTTCCACTATTACCTATTGTTTTCATTTTTTTTCCATTAAATATTTACAAGATGAATTCGTCAATTTACATTAAATCTCTAATACCTAACATAAATACCCTTCACCAACTAAATTACCTTGAAACCCATGTCGGAGAAATAGACAGTTTGAATCTTCAAACTCCCAAACACCAAAAAAGACAACGAGGAATCCAAATACCAACCAAAACCCTAAACACAAAAACAAGAATAAAACCTTAAAACCAAATATGATAAACTGCGTCATTGATACACTGATGACATGCCCCAGCTTTAATGACCATGAATGTTCAAACTCATTGTTGTAATGATGATAACTATAAGCCCCAACTTCAACGAGAATAACTCTTCAACTAAATGTTTTTTTCAAGGCTTTAACTCTTTAACTATGGATTTTAACATATTTTTTTTTAAGGGATTTAACTCTTAACTCTCGATTTTTAACATGGTCGTTTGTGTAATCAAAATAGGTAGAATCATTAAAAAAACGTAAGAAAGAATGTTTAGTTATTAATATGTACAATTATTTCCTAATTATAATATCTTGAATTGAATCATGAAAAAGGGCAATAAATCCTAATTTATATTATTATAATATAATGAAATTATAATGAGTTGAATCATGAAAATAATAAGAATGATTAATCCCATATCTCCCCTCTATTGGCATTCGAATTGTGCCCCTCTATTGCCATTTGAATTGTGGGTTTGCCTTTCTTTTTGTAAGTCCCAACCATAATCAAATCCTCCTCATTTCTTTGGAGATAAAAACAATGGTTTTAATTTGAAAAATACTTACATATTAAATACTTCAAAGTAAGGTCATGCATAACATGCGGCATGGATTCATGAAACCTTTTACTTCAGGTTGAATCAAAATTTTTCCTTCACGTTACATCAAACCTCACGATTATTAAACATTAACACGAGGCTCTCACATGGGTGTACATGGTCGTACTTGCACGGCATGGTGATTATTAAACACTAACACGAGGCCCTCACATGGGTGTACATGCAATGCTCGACATTGACGTGATGATTTGATAAAAGAGAAAATTTAGTTATTAGCATTTGATTTTTTAAGTTTTTATTGGAATAAGGTGAAATGGATTTTGGTGAAATTTTCATTTTTTATTATCTAAATTGTATTTATGAATGTATAAATAGATTAAACATTTTGAAAAACTTTCAAAAACTTAAATCATACAAACTCAATCACTTTAAAATTTTAACAATTTTTTTACAAGATTTCAATAAAAATTAATTAAAATATATCCCTAAAAATCCAAAAAGTATAACGTTTAGGCTTTCAGATCGATATATATTCAATTGAGTCTGACCGATAACAGGATTCAACAACATCGTGAAGAGGTATAATTACTTTTCAAAAAAAAAAAAAAAACGCTATATACAGGACTTCGTCGTTTTGTTTTTCTCCGTTTCCATTCATTTTATCGAATGCCTGAGAATTGTTCTTGTTTCCGTAAAGTAGAAAACAATGATGGCTCCTCGGTTTCTTGTACCATAAAAAAAAAGTTTGTCATACTAATATGGAGTTAAACATTGAATTCAGGAATCTAAAATTATTATTGGAGTTAAACATTTAATATCTATTGTATATTCACAGGCCATGGAAGAACTGAAGAAACTCTTATCGTGGTCGTTTCTGGAGCCGGAACGAGTTGAAGCCAGGTTGGTTCACCTCCAAGAGATCTTGAAAGTCACTCACACAGAGCAAGACGAAGCGCGAGAGCAACGGTTTAAACTCGAGGAAGAATACAGCAATATGGTAACGAATACACAACAACACGTCATCATCTCTATAGATCGATCTGAGTGTCCCAACGTCATCATCTCTATAGATCGATGTGGACACTTATTCAACCATTCATTACAATTCCACTCGAATTCGACTCCCGCCCACCACTTGGACCTCCGACTAGAGGTCGACCTTCATATTCAAAGTTCAATTGTTTGAATCTCTTGGAGTTAAAAGATCAATCGTTTTATTAACAGAATGAGCAACAACTATGTTTAGTCGAACCGAAACAGTACTAGCAGTTGCAGCAGGTCGAATACCATCTCCTCGCCTCGCCTCGCCTCGCCTGGCCTCCTTCCATTCTCAGTTGCACCCTGACAACCATGCCAGCCCATCTGCCGAAGCCACCTGAGGTTGACGTTGAGGTGAGGCAGGGTGCCCTGCCCGAGAGAGGTAAGTTGTTGTAGGCGGTAATGCAGGCTGGGCCGTTGTTATAGACCCTGCTCTTGGCAGGCTCGCTGCCTAAGTGGAGACACCCACCCCCCTGTCCTAGATTCTGTGGAGATCCCCCGAATATCTATGTACTCATTTCGTAATTCTTCGCTACACATCGGTCCCCTGGTACATCAAATGCCCTCTCCGCAAGGCCCCGTTGATCCTCTTTAGGTGAACTTTGTCGTCTCCTCCTCTCATCACAACCTCCGCCCCCGTACCAGAATTAGCGAACCCTCGACTGTTGCACCTATCACTTATCCACAATCCGGCTCAGCACGCGCATCAAGCTCCTATGAATTGTTGTTCGCCCCAGTGCATAAGTCACTGGACTCTGCCATAACAAGAAGCTCTACTTTAATGTTTTTCAAGATGCAGTAAAGAAATAATAATAATCTGTTTCAACAAAGAGCAAAGAACCCTTCCGCAGGGTGATGTTTCTAATAACGATCCTCAATTAATCAAAACAATATTCATCATATTCTGAATGGCTATGTGAGGCTCCCAAAAGTCATTAGCCTAAGCAGTCATTAGCCTAAGCAGAACAAAGCATAAGCAATTGATAAAACTCAGAACAACAAACTCACAACAAACCCACAATTGACATAGTGATTTATGTGGAATCCAATACAAGAAAAAACCACAGGACAATGATAATTGGTATTCTTATTATTGATATTCTCCTCTCATACACACAATTACCTCGATATTGTGTCTTGCTCTCCCACACTCACTATACATTGCACTCTCACCTCTATGGGTATGCTTGTATGTATAACATCTCTCAAGCAGTTAGACTAATTGATTATAATTAGATCCACTAGTTACACAATATGTTCACAAAAGAGTGCATTCATGCACATTCCTAATATGGCTACATGCATGTGCATGTGACCGCATGGGAAATTCGTTGGCATGTTTCCATCAATTTCCACCTTGATGACAATTTACCTGATATATCATGTCCTTAATTAATTCATCACCTTTCCTCCAAGTCAAGAGAAGCCAAACACCATCAAAACTCCACAATTTCTCTAACATAATGTCATGTCAACATGCCTCCACGATTCACTCCAGTATGGACCATTCTACCTCAACCAGAAACATGTCTTATAAAATGATGCTCTCATCTCATTTTGATATGCTGGACTATTGGTCAAATGCACAACACTTTGACCACCACAAAACACCACATCATGTACCTGTCCAAACTTATCCAATAGATCCTTTCATTCTTTCAAGACATAACCTGAGGTGGATCTCCTCTTGTCCAAATCTCATGAATCATAAACAAAGACTAAATCAGTCCAACCACTGTAGGTGATACTTGTGCTTATGTGTTTGAAGCACCCATTTCCATGCTCTTAACTTGTTTTTTCCATTTGTCTATTGACAACACCAAGTGCATGTGAAATTATAACCATTTCTCATCACAATCATCAAACTTCCTGCTAGCGTATAATACTTGAGACATATAACCCTTTTCTTCTTCATCAGTCGGGACATAAACCTGAAGAGAACTTACAATGGAAAGCCAAAGGGATTTTACCAGTTTCACATTATTCAAACTAAATTTCCTGAGTAACTTCACCACATACTTCTGTTGTGATAACCAAGATTACCATGTTTCCCGTGTCTATATATTTCCATGCCCAAGATTTATTTTGCTGCTCCCATATCCTTCATAACAACTTCCTAACCAACTGAGCCAACATGTTGACCTCAACCATGCTAGTTCTTGCAACAAGAATAACATATAACACCAAGATAATGAATATACCATAAACACAATGGTTATACTCACTTCTTGTAAAATTTGGTTCACCATGAATGAATCAAACATCTTGTACCATTTGCATGGCAAGCTTCAGGCCATACAATGATTCTTGAGTTTGCCAACAAATCTTCTATTGCCATTCTAAACTAACTGTTCTGATTGTTCCAAATACATCCCCTTATCCAAAAAACTCTATGTAAAACAATTTTAACATCTAGTTATACTAACACAACTAGTGTTAACACAACATGAATAGACACAAACTTTTAACAACTGGTGAGAAACTTCAATGAAAATCAATACCTTCCAAATACCCTTCTTCTACCGGTCATACTCTGAACCTTTCATCTTTTACTATGTTGATTTTATAAAAGGAGATTCATCAAACACTGTATCTTTGTCCATGATTATTCTGTGGGTAGTAGGATCCCACAGTCTGCATCCATTAACATCATCATCATATCAAAGATCTACCTATTTGATCTAGGTCCTATTTAGAATGTTGATAAAAAAAATAGTCATTACAGCCAAATAATTTCACATTTGAGTAATTATTAGATGACATGTTCATACCTCTTCCTGAATCTTCTTGTCTGTCGCAACCGATGGTGATTGAGTTACCATATAGCACAACTGCTTCTATCCACAACTATTGTTGCAACTTGACATTACTAAACATGCCTATTTGATCCCATCTTCTTTGCAATACTTTCCAAGTTCCATGGATATGAACCTACCTTCATCATATATTCTCAAACACTTGATTCACCTGTCAACAAATCATCCATTCTATAGACCCACCTTTCTAACCCAGACATACTACTCCACCTCAAACTTTGCATTCGAACAACTTTGACCAAATCCGACCAAGTAAGCCTTCATCGATTACCTCCAGACCCATTTAAAATGGAGTTCACCAAGCCTTTTATAGGCTTCATGACATGCAATCCATGGACACAATACCACGAGATACCCAAAAAACATGGATCCAAAAAACCACCATCTTTGACATAAAAAAACAGATTTAACTGATCAACTCTTTCACCGAGTCAAGGTTAACCCAACATACATGATCCAGTGGATATTGGTGGCCACCCACCTATTCCAACTGGCTCCTCGTGTCCATTTTTTGTTCAACACGTTCTTATGTATTGCTTTGTAATTGTGAGTTCTACACTTATGGGGATGTTTGAAGCCCCACACATCCTCTAGGTGGATACGGGTGGCCTCTCACCTAATCCAACTGAATTATTTTATATGTTTTCATGTCATCACATATTGTTGTACTTCCAAGGTTGTTTTGGGGCCCTAAACGTTGTTTTTTTGGCTCACCACAATCAAACAATAAATAGAGTTAGAATTTGTTGATATACCGTGTATTTCTTTGAAAGACCTTTCCAATGGGCTATCACATGCCTAAAACGGAGGTCGTATGCAGAAGTTACGACCCTTCGAAGTTGAGGTACCAAATTACACCAACTTACCCATAGGGCCCACATGACTTTTGGCATTTCACCTTCTAGGGTTAGGTTTTTCGATGTCTAGGGCTTTGGCATTCATGAATAATATCAAAAAGCAATCTGGAGCCTCATTGTAGTCCATTATGCTCAGACAGATGTGCGTAGCAGCCACATCTCTTCTCAGAGATAGCTACCACCATTCAAGCAAGTGTTTCAGTTCTACAATTTTACAGTTTCATCCTATTTCATTATTTAATAGAAGATAATGTTCACTAGATATTTGTGTTATTCTTCATATCTCTGTGTTTATCGTATTCAGTCTGTTAATCAGTTCATTCCGCTCCTAAGTCTGGATCAGCGGTATCAGAGCGATCTCGTCTTCATTTATTTTTCTGTGTGCATGTCCCTGACAAGATTTGGGTAAAAGAAGTTGGGACTCGAACCAATCGATCCATTACAAGACTGGTCGCACGAAACTCGACAAAAACCCATGGGGGATGAAAATAGAGATGATGGAGCAGGATATCCTATTAAAATGTTGCTCGACTAATCCCTCACGTGACAAACAAATGAAATGATAGACAACTTTATGCAAATCCTTCGACGACTGCCCATATGAGAAGCATCTTCATCAAGCAGTCATGCAACCCCCTTCAGGTTACATGTAAATTTTATATTCCATTATTTGAAGGACTGATAGATGCAGAGGTTGTAGATAAATGGTTGAATCTGCTCGAAGGATATTTTTCGGTCCACTTTTTGTGATAGGGAAAATATTCACTCCTCAAGGTCATTCCCCATGTTAAATATTAGTGGGAAACTTACTCTGAGTAAAGGGTCGTGGAGGAATATACAATGTTTGTGGTGGCCTCTACATGGGATTCCTTCTGGGATGTCATTAAAGATCAATACTACCCTTTTAGAAGCTACGAGGACCAGTACACTAGATTGACCACCCTACGTCAAGAAAGGGATCAGACAGTACCAGATTTCACCATGCACCAAATTGGGTATCAAAGACTCTAAGTGTCATCTAGTGCTAAAATACCGTGACATTTTGCATAGATACATTTAAAGAGAAATGGAGTTACTGAACATCCCCTCATTGGGCATGAATTATAGATACGTTGTCAAGATCGAGCATAAATTTAAGCATAAACAATGAGAATTTGGATCTACAAACCCCTCATAGTCGAAGCCTTACAAAGGAAATCCCAACCCACAGAATAAGGGACTAAGTCAAGATGGATGCCCTTAGGACAATCAGTCCATTCCACAACACAAGAAGGGAAATGAGAAGATGAAGAAGAACATGGGAAAATGGTGTGAGTACCATAAAAGTCCTTGGCACAACACCGAAGAATGCCACTCCAGGTAGTCCCTAGTGGCCGATTTGAAGGATTTTGAGTCAGAGGTCGATTTTGATTTTGAGTTAAATCCTGAAGGAGGGAAGTGGATTATCAATGTTGAACCCAGTGCCACTATCGCTACCACCAAAGTCCGACCAAGTGAACTAGAAGAACTAGAGGAAGGGGAATGCCTCTTTCACTCACAGATGTGGGTCAAGGGTCAAGGGGGCTCTAATTCATTTCATTATCGACAAAGGTAGTCAGAAGAACCTAATTTCATCACAAGTCATCAAGTGGCTGGACCTGCCAACTACACCGCACCCGCAACCCTACACCATCGGCTAGTTTTTCTAAGGAAGAAATCTCTATGTCAGCCAACAGTGTCGTCTTCCTTATGACATAAATCCTTTCAAAGACGAGGTACTGTGTGATATTTATCACCTTGAGGTTTGTGATGTTCTATTAGGACAACCATATTTGTGGAAGCGTCATGCTGTGTATGAGTCTAGACCCCACATTGTTATTATTACTCTTGGTAGACAATTGTATAGAATGCCAAAGGTAGCGTCGCCTACTATTATTTATTTAATATTTTCTAAGCAATGCAGTAAGGTCATTTCATAGATCGGGAAGTTTTTCTTATTTGTGATCCGTGCTCATAGTAAGCAAAAGGTTGCTGCCACATCTGTTGCCTCTACATAATGCCTCTCTTTGTAATAGAAGAAAGTGGACGAGATCATGGAAGAATACATAGACATCTTCGCCTCACCTACAGGGGTACAGACACACTGCCAATTTAAGCATCTAATTGATCTTACCCCTGACATGCCTCTACCTAATGGACTAGTCTATCTGAGCTCACTGATGGATAATGACGAAATCATGCATTAGATCCAAGAGCTTCTTCAAAAGGGGCACATCAGGCCCATCTCCTCCCCTTACAGAAGCCCAATTGTAATTATGGATAAGAAGGACGAGACTTGGTGACTCTGCATTAATTACATAGCCTTAAACAAAATCACAATCAGGAACTGCTACCCCATTCCTAGGATTGATGACCTTCTTGACCAACTCAAGGGGGAAAAGTTCTTCAACAAGATTGACCTAAAGTCTGGCTACCACCAGGTTCGCATCGATCCAACTGATGTATGGAAGACAAACTTCAAATCTAAAGAAGGTCTCTACGAATGGCTAGTCATTCCCTTTGGATTAACAAATGCACCAACCGCTTTCATGAGGTTGATGGATTATGTATTGAGACCCTTAACCAACTCCTTTGTGGTAGTATATTTTGATGACATCCTCATCTTCAACAGAATGTGGGAGGAGCACATGCGACATATTCAACAGGTTTTTAGCACTCTGCAACAACACAAGATTTATGCAAACTTAAAAAAATTCTCTTTTGGCATGAAGAAGGTCCAATACTTGGGATAAATTGTTGATGAGCATGGGGTACATGTTGATCCAGCTAAGATCCAAGTCATCCGTGATTGGCCAGCCACAACCACATTGACCGAGCTTCGAAGATTTTTGGGACTGGCCAACTTCTACCCACAGTTCGTGTTGGGATTCTCCCATATTGCATGGTCGCTCAGCCAGGTGACCAAGGATAGTGGCAGGACCAAGTTCGTGTGGGGGAATGTGAAACAATGAGCATTCGATGATCTGAAGCATCCCTTGTGCTCAGCTCCAGTACTCTCCTTTCTCAACAACCATTCAAGATTGAGACTGATGCATCTGACTGTGTTGTGGGCACAGTTCTCACTTAACATCGGAATCCAGTGGCATACCATAGTGAGACACTCTCCGATACTGTCTAGAAATACCCCACCTATGAAAAGTAAATGTATTCCATTGTATAAGAATTTCTTCAATTGAAACATTACATTCTGGGGAAAGAGACGATCATACACATTGATCACAAGCCTCTGTAGTTCATACAAACAAAGGGGAAATTGTAGAACAACCTCCATCATAAGTGGTCCACCTACCTCCAATAGTTCCATATCAACATCAAGTATAAGATAGGTATCTCCAATCTTGTCATTGACTGCCTCGGTCGACCTCCTGTGGCTGCACTCACCACTGTGCTCCATTCCTGTGGACATGAAGCATCTAGGTGGCCCCAACTTTATCAACAAGATATGGACTTCGCCACCATATGTCAACTCTTGGGTACAGGTGCAACTGTCACTAATTTTCACATTCAGGACAAACTCTTATTCTGCCTAGGCTATCTCTGTGTTCCTACAAGCAAGCGTGCAAAGATGATTTGGGAAGCCCACTATAGTCGGGTGGTAGGACATTTTGGCATAGAGAAAACTATGGTCGTTCTTCAAAAACATTTTTATTGGCCAAAAATGCGGTAGGACGTCAACAAATATATCAGATCTTGCACTTTCTATGACATTTCCAAGATCGCCATCAAGAAGCAAGGCTTATACACCCTTCTTCCTATTCCCAAGAATCCTTGGGATTCCATCTCAATGGAATACAGGTCTAGTTTGTCATCCACCAAGCAAGGAAATAACTGCATGTTTTTGGTTGTTGATCAGTTTTCGAAGATGGCCATCCTCACAGCCTATAAGAAGAATGTCACAGTGGGAGACACTATCAAGCTCTTCTTCGAACTAGTGTGGGTCCACTTTGGGATACCACATACCATCATCTTTGACCGTGACAATATGTTCCTCAACACCTTTTGGTCGAGTCTCTGATCTCTATTGGACACCAAGCTCACAAAATCCTCTTCTTTCCACCCCCAAACGGATGGCCAAACAGAGGTCATCAATCGGATGATTGTACACATCTTGCACATGTCGAATTCTAAGAATCCATGTACATGGGACAAGAGTCTCCAATATTTCCAAAACAGTTACAACAAGCCTCTCCATAGTTCCACCGTCCATAGCCCATTTTAGGTGGGTCTAGTATTCCAACCCTTGGGACCCATTGATGTTGCACTTCCTCTTTCCACTGCACATACATAATACATACTCTTTCCCTGATTAGTGTGAAATTGACAAAGCCACCATATTCATTGAGTGGATTCAGCACATCCACCAATAGGTTCAGGAGATTTTGTAGAAATCCAATGCTAAGTTCAAGCAACGCCATGATCAACATAGGGTGCCACACCAATTTTAGGTTCGCGACAAAGTCTAGTTACATTTGTAGAAGAAGCGTCTCACTGGGCCCCATCGAAAACTTCTCCCACTTTTTTATCGGCCTTACACTATCACCAAGGCTGTGGGTGGTAATGATTTTGAGCTCAACACTCTACCCTTCCTTGGTCTGCATTGAGCATTCAATATGGACCTCCTTCAGCCATATTTTCCCCCATTATTGGACACCCCTAAGATCACAGAACAACTGACACCAAAGGAGATCAACCCTAACTACATGGAACAAGCATCCACTAATCATATAGTGGACACATAGGTCAAGGGAACTTGCCAACAACAGATCTAGCTTTATCGGGTTATCAAGGCAAGGAAAATCCTACACCAAGGCAAGTGGCTACCCAAGTCCAAATCCAGTATAAGTTTCCTCACCTAATGGGGTAACTCAATGCAATGGAGATCATTTCTTCCTAAGGGTGGAGGATTGATCCAGGTGGATATTAGTGGCCACCCACCTATTCCAACTGGCTCCTTGTGTCCATTTTTTGTTCAACACGTGTACTGCTTTGTAATTGTGAGTTCTACACTTCTAGGGTTGTATGAAGCCCCACACATCCTCCAGGTGGATATGGGTGGCCTCTCGCCTAATCCAACTGGGTTATTTTGTATGTTTTCATGTAAACACATCTTGTTGTACTTCTAGGGTCGTTTTGGGGACCTAAACGTTGTTTTTTTGGCTCACCAAAATCAAACTATAGACAGAGTCTGAGTTTGATAATGGAATGTGTATTTATTTGAAATATCTTTCCAACAGGCTATCACACGCCTAAAACAAAGGTTGTATGGAAAAGTTACGACCCTTGGAAGTTGAGGTACCAAATTACACGAACTTACCCATAGGGCCCACATGACTTTTGGCATTTCACCTTCTAGGGTTAGGTTTTTGAATGTCTAGGGTTTTGGGATTCATGCATAATATCAAAAAGGCCTATGGAGCCTCATTGTAATCCATTCTTCTCAGAAGGATGTGCGTAGCAACCACATTTCTTCTCAGAGATAACTACCACCATTCGAGCAAGTGTTTCAATTCTGCAGTTTTACAGTTTAATCATATTTCATTATTTAAAAGAAGATATCGTTCACTGGATATTTGTGTTATTCTTCATGTATGTGTGTTTATTGTACTCAGTCTATTAATCTGTTTGTTTCACTCCTAAATATGTATCAATACATTTCCCCTCCCACATATTCAATCTACCTAAATCTACATCTAGAGTTTTCATAGGTGACCTGATAAACCAGGGGTACATGTGCCTATCCAGGTCTTACAACATATTCCCATTTAAATGAAATCAATAATTTTTATAACTCCAAAGTAAATACAATTTGTGTTTATTATTTTTTTATTATTATTATTTCACGGTGACTCAACCATCATCGCCCTACACCTTTTATGTGAACACAGGTGTTGAGACACAACATATAGACAAAACTTAATCAACCATACCTATAGTTAAATTTGATTCTTTTGTGGAGTCCTCTTGGGATGTTTGTTTTCTTTTCCAACAATCCTTCTTGAGATGCCCAGATTTGCCATAGAACCAACATTTGCCCTTACCCTTATTGTCTTTCAACTTAGAACTGGTTGTACCATTTTGATCTTTCCCTCCTTCTGTAGATCGACCTATGAACACCATTGCTTCTGTTGTTGAGTTGTCCTTATTGGATCTTTTCCTCATATCCTCAGACAACAAAGCTCTCACAACAATGTCATAATCAATGGCATTTGTTGAGCTAAACCACATAGTTGTGACCAAATGATCCCAAGACTCAGAGAAATAACACAGTAGCATAACCTCCTTGTCCTTATCTTTGTAAGTTGAGTCTATACTAGATAATTGACAAATTAGAGTATTGAAAACATTCAAGTAAATAAGAATTTTTGTACCTTCTTTCATTCACAAGCTGTACAACTACCTCTTCAGAAAGATTATGTTTGTCAAGGAATTTGTCATATATAGACTCTCCAGTCTGTTCCAAAAACCTATTGTTGTCTCCTTTTCAGTGATGTTAAACAACACTTCATCTGCCAAACACAAACGAATGGTATTGAGAGCTCTTGCATGTAGATCTTCCAAGTCCTCATCTTTCATGTTAGTCTGTTTCTTTGACTTTCTCTCCAAATCCTTTTTCAATCCTTGTTGCACAAGTAGATCCCACATCTTGAACTTCCATAATGCAAAGCTATTTTTACTGTTGAATTTATCCACCTAAAACTTAGAACTTTGCACTTTCACCATTAACACAAAAAACCACCTAAACCATAACTTATAATAAACCAAGCCTTCAAAAACAGAGAAATAATATTATATTCAAAATTAAAACCCAAAATATAACTTTTAATTAAAAGTTTTTAAAAAGAAAATAAATGTTAAAAAAACCTTTTATTAAAAAACATGACCTCTTCCTTTAATAAGACACTTCCACCCTTTTAATATTTAAAATAAAGAAGACATCCTCCACTCATTTAAATATAAAGACGATCCTTTTTAATGGAACTCAATTAAAAAATTTAGTTTCATACCTCGTTGAACTTTCAAACCTCCTTCAACGATTTCACAAGCTCCACTCATTTAAATATAAAGAATATCCTTTTTAATGGAACTCAATTAAAAATTTATTTTCATATCTGGTTGAACTTTCAAACCTCCTTGAAAATCAAGATGGAGTGACCACGTAAAATTTGTGGAGTGATTTTTTTTGTTAGGTAGTTGAAGTAAAACAGAGCATAAACAATCAATAAAATCAAGAATAACAAATTTACAATTGACATAATGATTTATGTGGAAACTTAATACAGGAAAAAACCACTAAAAAATCAGAATCGTCAGTGCATCTTGTTCTCACACACTCACTACATATTACACTCTCACCTCTATAAATATGCTTATATATATAACACCTCTCAAATAATTAGATTAATTAATTATAATTAGATCGACCAATTATACAATCTATTCACAAAAGAGTACATATATACACATTCTTAATATACACATTTCTAACAATTATTTCCCCACTCTAACCTAACCTATTGCATTTAATTAAATTAAATCATTCTTTTGTGAATCTAAACTATGTCATTTCGGTCATTTCATTAAATTTGTATGGTGTGATCTTCAAATGAGTAGACAACTCCATTCGAATATTGGTTATATCTCCTTCATTGACTTTTGGTTGCGTCTCTTCCATTGAAGTAAGGTATTTGTATAAATTAGGAAAAAAATAGTCATATTTTGTAGAGTTTAGTGGTTAAAATTAGGTGAGCAACTTTGTTGTCCGGAGGGAAAAAAATTAAATAAAAAATTTGCACCTTTTTCAAATTTACTAAGAAAAAAATTAAATAAGAAAAAAATTAAATAAAAAAAAGTCTCCTTATCTTGTTTGGTTTTGGTTTTATAGATGTTAGTGGTTAAGATTACGGGAGCAGCTTTGTTGTGAGTTTATTGTTCACATTATTATAAAAGTTTTTATTTTAGATTTAGAAGATCTAAGGATACATATATCTTTGTTTTATAGATCTTAGTGGAAAAAAAATTAAATAAAAAAAAGTTTCCTTATCTTAGTTTGGTTTTATAGATGTTAGTGGTTAAGATCACGTGAGAAGCTTTGTTGTGAGTTTAATGTTCACATTTTTCTAAAAGTTTTCATTTTAGATTTAGATGATCTAAGGATACATATATGTAAGAATTACTAAACTTGAAAGTTTTCTTTGTATTTGTTAATGGAGTAGAAAAGTTAAAGTTATGGTCTTTAAGGTTGTTTTGAAAACTGTTTCTAAATTTTATTGAGCATGTTGGAGATTTAAAATTGTTTGTTTTAAATTGGGATAATATTTTTTATGTTTTTTTCTAGGAAAAAAACAAAGTTTTTATGACAAAATTATGTCTAAAACAAGTTACTTGTTTTATTCATCAATACATTTTCAATTTGAACTAATCACTATAGTATGTTTGAACGTTGGAGAATGAAAAATCCATAACTCTAACCCTCATGGTTATGAGGATATATTAAAACCTTAATAGTGAAGTGGCAATGTTAAAACCTTACTAGTGAAGAGAGATATTGTATATTTATATTATAGTAATTTCTTGTTTTAATAATGTATGTTCTATTGAGGATACATGCTACTCTTTGAAACAACAAATTTTCCACTTATATTTCTTTGATACCTTTCTCTAACATACCCATCCATCTAATTCGACTAAATCAATATTGCATAGCTCGAGTATTGTCATTTCATCATTGTTCTATTATGAATTGATTAGTGCATGCAAACACAATTAATCAATGCTAGATAGGGATGTATACTTGTACATACAAATAGAACATCATTCAAATCATAACATAACTGCATTAATTCAACATAATTACAAATAAATCATAACACTTATCTTTCCAAAAATTAATCACCAATCGACTACAAATGAATGAAGTATATCCAACCATAGTCTCCTTGTTGCCATTAATATTTATACAATAGGGCCTCCTAGGAGCTCGGGCTATAAATCAACAAGAAACAAATCTGACGCATACGCACCCTCTGCCTCGACAGAGTCTCTGCGTGACCTCCCGGTCTTAAGGATCGCTCATTCAATTCATGAGCCGGAGCGGCTCTTTCGATTCCTTGCTGGAATCTCTATTAAAACCTGATCCACAGGTCCTTCTTCCTCTCTGTCATGACCTCTGCACGCGCCCGTGACCTTCCCCGAAAGAATTTCGGGTTTTGGGACTTTCTATTTCCTGATGTCACGAGAATCACTGTCCCCGTGATCTCTCGATCACCGAAATGTTGATTTCCCGAAATGGCCTTTCTCGTATTAGCCCTTTCTTCTGTCAGCACCCTCTTTGTGCGACCGTCGGCTAGACTAAGCGCTAGCACTTCTCTCCTCTCTCACCCTCACTAGTTCAAAGGTTCAACCTTTTGCACCTTCTTTCCCGAACTCCCGAGAGGCGAGATTTGACTTTTCTTCTCTCGCTCTTGCTACTCGCAACTTCGCGAGTCGAATGCTTGAACCTTTGTTCCCTTATCTCCCGAGTTTCTGAGACACGAGAGGTCAACGGGGTGTTGACTTCACCAAATGTGTGACGTGTGTCCACCGTCCACTTCCCGAGCCCACTGTATGGTTCTGCCATGCATCCCTTCCATACCTCGGCTCTTGGCACTTCGCGGCTTTTGGAATCGAGAGTACCTCCTCTCAACCTCCGAAATCCCGAGACGTGAAATGCAATGGGGTTCCTGATCCGACGGTCCTCGTGGGACCTAGATCCTACGACTATCCTCCTTCCTCGCTCCTTGCGACTTCGCGACTTGGAGCACCAAATGCTTGGGTCTCACCCTGCAAACTTCCAAGTTCGCGAGACCCAAATCCTGGATCTCTCGACTCTTCGCCAACTCCACGATTGCTACAACCTATCCTCCTTGGATGGATGGCTCTGATCTTCTCGCGACTTCACCCCTCGCGATTTTGAACAAACAACCCCTTGGCTCTTACCTTGCGAACCTCTGAGTTTGCGAGATCCCTAGATCCCTGCCACGTGTCCCAAATGGATGGACGGTCCAGATCAAATCTCGTGACTTCGCTAGGTGTGAAGTCAAAAGGCGCTCACCTCTGTGAGTCCTGGTGCCCGGATCTCTGAAATGGATGATCGTGCGACACACGTCCTTCCTCAAATTGACGACTGTGATTCTTTCGTTGTTTCACGACTTATAGTGTCCTGACTTCTCGACCTCTCGACCTCCGATATCCCGAATGCCGATATCCCGATGCGCCAATGCTTTTCGGGACTTTTGCCTCTTTGGCTTCATTTAATGAGGGTTTAACTCCCTTGCAATTCCTGTCAAATCCAACGACTGACGGGAACTAGGATCAAGATCCAACGGTTTAAATCCATCCCTTCTATGCACTTTCTTTGCTGCTCCCTGGACTTGGAAAACCAACGGTCCAGATCTCTTTTCCTCAACCTAATTTGATGGCTACTTTGTCTCCTCCCAAGATTTTGCGCTTTCTTCTCAGAATTGGAAGATTTTTCCAGGACTAAAGGCCTCAACCTTTGTTCTGTTCATTCTGTGAGCTCTGTGACTTTGAGCCTCGCTCGCGTGTATAAAAACGTTGTCTCTCCTGAGCTTTACTCTTGAATCCTCAAAGGATTTTTTCGGCTTCTGCGCTTCTTGCAAAACTTCGGCACACATAGGGTGTTATTCGTCCTGAGCTTTCCTATAGCTTTGACCTCCAAGGAAACTCATCTTTTTTCCTTTTTCCCTCATATGGAGAATTCAGATGCCCTCTTGGCTATCCTTCTACTCAAACAACTTCTTGCTGAGTACTCAGGGTGTTCAGCGACCCTGCGAAGATCCTTCAATGGACTCTTCTTCTGTTTTTCCGAACTCATAGTGTTCTTTTCCTCTCTGTGCCTATATGCACACTTACTCAATGCCCACCTAGCAGAGTATCTTCTTACAGAACATCCAACAGTTCTGTCCCCTTCTGTGCACTCTATGCACCTGCTCAATGCCCTCCTGGCAGAGCTCTCATAATCCTTAATGATTCTGGTTCTCCTGTCTGAACTCACAACAGAGTTATTTTCAATGTATCACTATGCATATGCTCACTGCCTAATTGGCAGAGCTCTCATAGAACTCCTCAGAGGTTCTTTCTTCTATGCACTCCTTGCACTTTCTCAATGCCCTCCTGGCAGAGCTTTACAGAACTCCCAACATAAGTTCTATTTGCGACTGTGTTTCACATATACAGCCTCACCTCATGAGGTATTCAACAACCTCACGACCTTCTTTGAGTTAGTGATTCCAGTTTCTATGCCCACCTGGCACACCTTTGTCTGAACCCACAGAATTCAGAAGTGCATGTATGCACCAGTATCCAAAGACCGCAGTACTTTGTCGCGCCCTCCTGGCATGAAACCTCAATGACCTCTCAAGCCTGAAACAAAAAAAAAACCCTGCAAATGCCTAACATACATCTACAACATACATTCATGTCATATAAAGAACACTCACAGACATTCATTTAACACCAGAAATATGCAGGA
Organism: Picea mariana; assembly: GCA_032191745.1. Classification (NCBI taxonomy): domain Eukaryota; kingdom Viridiplantae; phylum Streptophyta; class Pinopsida; order Pinales; family Pinaceae; genus Picea; species Picea mariana. The sequence goes on from JASDQU010191170.1 coordinate 18,598, forward strand.
AAAACTGTTGTTTATATTAAAATGGAAAATGCTTGTTTACAATGGTGTTCCTAAGCACGACCTGTAACAAGGTATTAGCTCTTCTCTTTTCGTCTCTATGCTAACTCCCTCTTACCACAAAATGAGACCCAATCGATCTTTTACCTGAGGGGCTCCTTGAACTCTTCCATCCAATCTACCTACCCTATTCAATAGCATTGAATGGGCTATCTAGTCTACAAATCGGATCTAGATCTCAGACTTACAAAACATTAAAGGCCTACCTACCTTACACCTATGTAAAGAACGGCTTCATGGCTCACCAGCCTAAGACATAAATTACATTCAACTTCAAAAATGGAAGACAAGGGTTTCATCTCTCTTCAGCTTTGAATGCATGCGCCGACGTGGATAGATGGATGACATGGAGAGATGCTCCTGCATCATACTCCTAAGTTGCAAAATTGATGAGCTCCTGCTCATGATCTTCCCATGTCAGCTGTTGAAATCCTCCCGGATCCCAAACAAATTCCTAGAGTTGTTCATCTGCTCCATCTCTCTGCTGCTGCTGCTACTACTACTTCTTTCCTTCTGCTCAGCCTCTCCTTGCTGACAGTTTCTCCTGACCGGATCATCAGCTCCTTGATCATGTTGATCACTTCATCCAGCTGCTCCTATGGTTGGCCCTATTCATACCGTCTCTCTAACTGTAAAATTTTTATGCAATTGGGTAGATCACTGTGATCTCCCATGCCTTCTTCATCTGCTTCCAACTTCACCTGTTGGATGTGCATGCCTTGCACTATCACCCTTCTCTCCAGGGCTTCAATCTGTTCATACAGATCAACCAAACTAATGTTGTCTGTTTCTTCCTCTTCCTCCACTTCTGCAAGCTCCAATGCTGCAGTCTTTTCAGTTTCCTGGCTAAAAATATTGAGCCACTCCTCAGAATGCTCATCTTCTTTTTTTGCTTCTTGGATAGCTTCTAAAGTCATCTCCAATGTTTCTTTGACAGTCTCAGCTGGTTATCCTGCTTCTGCTATTGCTGCCTCAACATCTGCAACACAGACTTCTGCCTCCTCTTGGGCAAATGGTAGGAATACCTGAATTCCCCCAATCATTAGACTACTACTCTGATCTTCCTCCTCTTCTGTCAGCTGCTCTAGCTGATCCAAACTCATCCCTGAGTTTGTGAGACCCTCAGATAGTCTCTTCTGCTCATCCCTGCCAACCTGGCAATATGGGATTTTCCTGCTGCCCTCCTGGCAGTCTATGAGATCAAATAATCCCATCTTCATCAGTACCTCAAGCTGAATTGAACTCACCTTTGAGTCCATGAGACTTTCAGACAGTCCCATCTCCGTTCTCATGCCCACCTAGCAAACTGGAAACCCTTCGTTGCCATCCTAGCAGTCTGTGAGATCCCGTTGTGATCTCGATCTGTTGCCCACCTGGCAATGTAAAATTCCTTGGCTGTCCTCCTGATACTCCATGATATCTTCAACTGATCTCAACTCCTTTCCCACCTGCAATTTGGAATTTCCTCTCTGCCCTCCTC
>JASDQU010191171.1:1659-20103 GCA_032191745.1 Picea mariana
CACCCATTTTTTGATGATCTTTGTTTGTCCATCTATCTACATGTGGTATCTTGTACTCATGGCTAAATTTTTTCCATCAACCTAAAGAGCTCCTGCCAAAATGCGTTGATGAAGCACCCATCTTTGTCAATGACTATCCCCCTAGGTAAATCATGCAATTGGAAAACCTCTCTAAAAAATAGATTTACTACCTGTGCATCATTGTAGTCAGTCGGTATGGAAAATAAGTGTGCAAATTTGGTAATACTATTGATGACTACAAATACACAGTCCCTACCCTGCACTTGAGGAAGTCCTGTAATGAAGTCCATAGAAATGCTCTCCCATTTTTTCTCTGGAATGGGTAGAGGTTGAGGTAACGCCATGGGGTGTGTCTGTTCAGACTTGTTCTGTTGACAGGTCGTGTAATCTCATATTTTCTTAAGTACATCATCCTTGAGACCCTTCCATGAGAATCTCTCCCTTATCTACCGGTATGTTTTGAATAATCCTTGATGCCCGTTTGTAGGGGAATTGTGACAAACCTTCAGAACCTTCCCTTTTAAGGTAGATTTTGGAACTAAGTAGATATGGTCCTTATATAAATTGACATTCTCTAACATCCAGTATATATCATCAACTACCTATCCATCCAATACCTCACAAGAAAAAATTGTTTTTGGAGTACTCCAGCAATAAATGTGCCTTCCAGTCTATGCAAATATCCATCATTGAGTACCCTCTTGGCCTCCTAGACAAAGCATCTACTACGAAATTATTTTTTCCTTTAACATACTCAATGTCAGAGTCAAAGGCTTGGACCTTCGAGACCCACTTCTGTTGTCTCTTGCTAAGGTATTTTTTATCTAGGAAATACTTGAGACTATTGTGATCAGTCTTGACTACAAACTTGCTACCCACTAGATACTTCTTGAATTTGGTTAAGGCATGCATGATTTCTAGAATTTATTTGTCATAAATTGAATATATTCTTATTGAATCGTTGAGATTTATTCTATCGAACACAATGGGATGGCCCTCCTGCATCAAAACTGCTCCAATCCCCACCCTTAATGTGTTTCACTCTAGGAAAAATGATTGAGAGAAATCTGGAAGGGCTAGAATAGGGCATGTGTTCATAACCTCCTTCATTTTTTCAAAAGTTTGTTGTGACTCATCCATCCATTGAAAAATCACCCTTCTTTGTGAGATTTGTGAGTGGTGCGCCCAACTATGAAAATCCCCTGACAAACTGCGTGTAGTAACTACATAACACAAAGAATCTCTTCGGCTCTGTGAGGGTCTTGGGTGTTTTCCAATCCATAATGGCCCTAATATTCTCTTGATGAACACGTACTCCATGCCCACTGATGATATTCCCCAAGTACAATAGTTATCTCATTTTGAACTCACACTTGGACTCCTTGGCATATAATGATTGTTCCTGCACAATGCCCAAGACCTCCTCCAAGTGTGCCAATCCAATTGTAAATCAAAATATCATCAAATAATACCAAAAGGTACTTCCTTATTTGACCTCTGAAGACTGGATTCTTGCAAGATTGAAAGGTGGTTGGTGCGTTGGTTAACCCAAAAAACATGACCAAAAATTCGAAGTGCCCAAAATGGCATCTTAAAGCTCTCTTCTCTATGGCATTCTCTCTAAGGTTGATCTGATTCTATCCTAACCATAGATCAATTTTGGTGAAAAAAACTGCCCCATGTACCTCGTCCATCAACTCATCTATGCACAAAATGGGGTACATGTTTTTTATCGTTTCTTTATTAAGGGCTCCTTAGTCCATGCACATCCTCAATGTGTCATGTTTCTTCAGTACTAGTACAACTAAAAAATAAAAAGGACTCAAGTTGGGCCTGATGTGTCCCATCACAAGAAATTCCTTGATTTCTTTCTCGATCTTGTCCTGAATCTCTTAGGGTGTCTATAGGGAACGGTGATCACAGTTGTATCCCTCACCTCCAACATAATATGTTCTCAAACCCCCTATTAGGTGGCCTCTCTAGTGGTATCGGCCCAAACACTAGCTCATAAGCTATTTGATCTATGGATGGTAATTCTCTCTACCCTCTACCCTCTAAATGCTTCTGGGTGGTGATCACACACTTTGTTGCATATGCTACATCACCTTGGTGGAAGATCTGCTCCATCCTCTTCGTTGATATTTCTCTGGGTGCTCATGTAGACATACCTCTTAATATTACTCTCGACTCATTGTCATCTCTCATGGTCAATGTTTGATAGTTGAACCCAATCTCTCCCAATGAGTATATCCACTCTACCCCTAACACTACATTTGTATCTAACAGGTTAAATATGTAAAATGTATCCATCAGGGTGTAGTTTCTTAACTTGACCTCTAGGTATAGAACCATATCCAAGCATGTCATAGTATATCCATCTTCCATGGCCATGGTGAACCCCTCAAACTTCTTAATGCCTAACCCCCTCTAGGCTACTAAGGACGCATCGATGAAATTCTGGGTGGCCCCACCATCTACTAAATTTTTCATGTGTTTCCCTTGTATAAGGCCCTAAACCCTGAGAGTGTTGTACTTGGGTACTCCAGAAAGGTTTTCTATGGTCTCTCCTTTCACCTCTCTATGAGGTTTTATCTCCTCCTTTAGTTGTGCCTCTTCTTGTGTCTTAGTTTTCTTCGGATGCCACTAAGGATCATGTGTAGGCTCTTCCTATGAGTCAATGTCTGCATGTGGCCCGATCTCCTCATCCTCCTCCTCACTTCTTGATTCCACCTCAATACAGTGGATATGTCCCTTTCCCATGCATCAATTCCCTGGGACCCAAGCATCTATACAAGAGAAGAAAAGCTTCTTCCTCATCAATTATCTTATAGTTTCATCATCCAACATGGGCTTACCCTTCCAATCCCTCTGAGGATTCCTCTAATCCTTGTTTCTCTATGGCACAAAGGGTTTGGTAAATGTTTTTGGTTTCAACACTGAGTCCCCCATGTCTCTAGTGAACACAATGGCCTCCTATAGGGTATGAGGCTTGAAAGCCTTAACCCAACCCCTCAATGGATTCGTTAATGACTCGGAGAACAACATCACCAATCCGTGATCTAAAATATCTGATACAACCACTTCCTTCTGCTAGAACTCTATGATGAAGGCCTCAACTGACCCTATATGTCTCAACCATGTTAGATCCCTGAAATGGATTTTTGGATCCATGTTTTCAAACCTCTCCATCAACCTCTTGTTGAACTCCAAATATGAATTAATGTGGCTGTGACCCAAGGTCACTAGCCAATGATACCTCCACTCAAGAGCCTCCCCATCCAAGTGCAAGGTGGTGAAGCTAATAGCTTATGACTCCATCATCGGGTTGAGCTTGAAATATGTGTCAAGTTTATGTACCCATTCCTGAGATTAGCATTGAGATGAGGCATTCAAAGTAGGAATATTTAACTTTCCCACTTTCTTAATGAAGTCCATGCTCTGAGTTTGTGCATTGCCCCTCTGTGCCTCCCTTGGCCTGTTTTGATACTTGATTGAACAATAATATAGAAAACTCATGTCCACATGGAACTCTGGTCCCATTTCCAAATAATCTCTCTAGTACTCCCCAAATGGGTCATGTGGCACTACCTACCCCTGTCCTAGTTGTCCTCTTACCTGTCCCAACAACTATCCCCACTGGAACTGCGGATATGATAATTTTTTAATAACTTACTTTAATTTTTAATTATGGAGTGATAACTTACAAAAAAGCATATTCCCATAAACATATTGGTAATCCATCATGACAATCAAATGATAAGAAGTAAGCCATTATCATTGTTTTTTATTGAATGACTAAGAGATATTTCCAAAAAATATTTCATGTTGTTAGAGAGTTGAAAAAATCTAAAGATACAAGAAAAAAAATAATCATCTACCAATCTATCCCTACTTTCTCTGGTAAATTCTTTACAAAATATTGAAAAAAAAAAAAAAATCATGAACAACAACATTCAACCTTCTTTTGTTTTAAAAATATTTCCGATTTATTAAAGAAGATTAAATGACTAACTTATTCAAAACCTTTTATTAACAAAGTTGCTTTTATTGGTTTTTTTCTATAATTATATGCTTCAAATTTTATATAATTAATTTTCATACTATAATTATATGATTCAAATTTTATATATATATATATATATATATACCAACTAATTAATACCGCGTAACATAATGAAAATATTCAACGTGATCTGTAGAAATCTCTCACACAATATGTACAAATAATCTTCTATTCATTTATTTTATTCATTATTTGGTGATGAAGTTTTGTTATGTTTATGAATTTAATACGAAGGCGGAAAGTACTTTGAAACAAATTGGTTATGAAGAGCATCTTTTAATAAAAATGGTTAATTATTGGTGCATACAATCTAACAAAAGCCCGAAAGTATTTTGAAAAAAATTCGTTATAAAAAACATATTTTAATAAAAATGGCTAATTATTGGTACATCCAATCTAATAATTGAATGTGACTCCTGAAAATTTTCTACATAAAATTGATAAAATATATGAATTAGTGAGAAATCTTTTTTTTTAAATAATAAAAATATTTAACATTATATCATATTTGAATAGAATAGAATCTTTAATTTTGTGGTTAACTAATTGATGCTTTGATTTAGAAATGTGATTTTAATGTTTTGATATACTTAATTAAAATAAAAGTAAAAATCATTTCCAAACAAGTTGTAATGAAAATATTAAAAAATAAAAAGAAGTTTTCAATACAAATGAATAGTTAACTTAAAATGTCTCTTAGGTGTAGGATAGGATATTCTGTGATTGAGTGTGTTGTTAAGGCATTTTGTGATCTTAAAGTCATCTATTCAAAATATACGGAGACAAAAAAATCGTTGTGATTTTGACAACTTAGATGCCACCAAATCACGATAATTTTAACAACTTAGATACCCCTGTTGTCACGAACAAACTAACCCAAAAAAATAAAAAATAAAAAATAAAACTTGTAATATTCTCTCTTCTCTCCAACTCTTTTTCTTTAAATGTTAATTATGCATTATTATTACCATATTTATTAACTATTACACTTTATTACCCTACAAAATTATAACCTTACAAAATGATTTCTTAGATACATATTTTTTACATATTCATGGTCAATTATAAAAAAAATACCCTCAAAATAAGATTTATTAAATTTTCAATAATGATTTATAAAATAATCATTTATTTTGTGCATGTAACTCTCAATAAAAATGATGTTTAAAATGGAATGGCCCCTTCAGTTCTTTTAATACATTCATAAACATAATCTTTTATTCTTTTAATTTATTTTCAAAAATGACTATATGATATGAGCATAGTCGTCAAATACTATAAAAACCAAATAAGGAAAGATAAACTATTTTCATAGTTTTTTTGGATATCAAAAGAAGACCCTAAAAACCATGTGTCATATCATTGATTGAAAATGTCATATTCAATTGTTAACTGTAACAATTTATCCTTATTTGTTTAAAAATATACTCTAGACTTGGATAAAGTTACGATCCATAATAAAAATATTTAAAAAAAACTTCCTTTGAATTTATTCGCTTCTACATTCTTTATTATTTCCTACATTTTAAAATACTTTTTAAAGATTTAATTTAACAATTAATATTTTATTAAGTGTTTATGCTATATTTTTTTGTTGTTTTATTTTTCTTTTTAAAATATAAAATATAGATGAAAATTAATCTATGAGATTTTTCTTTCATCTATTTGAACAAAAATATATATATCCCATCTCTTTTTAGATTTAAACTTGTAATTTCTTAAAAAAAAAATGATCCTTATACCATTTCTATTTCTTATTTTATAAAAAATAAATACAATTTCTTAAATTAACTATATTTAATACATTACAATCATTTTTCTTATCATCTTTTCATAGTAAAAAGGAAGAAAAAAAACAAATACTAAAATATTTATTTCCTATATATTATTTTCATTTACAACCGTTTTTTCTTCAAATGTGTTTCAAAGAAAATGAAAATTGTTGACCCAAACTACGTAGTGGAAAATCTAGATATAAGTTTTTCAAGGTAAAAAAGGGAGAAGCGGCACATCGTTTTTTTAACTTTTTTTCCCTACTCCATTAGGAAATAGATTATGAACATCTTAGTTTGATGAGGTAAATATTATGTGATATTTTTTACTTGTTATTTTTTGGTTTAGAAATGTGGATTTAAATTTCTTATATGTTTGTGAATTTTAGAGGGTGGAATTATAGCCAGTGACAACAATAGTATTAAGAATCAACCACTTTTCTCAACACAAACAGAGAATCACTCAAAAGAAATATGGGCTTATTCTGGTTACAAAGAAGGTTAATAAGATTTTATTGCTGATATTTTTCCTCTAAATGTTCATTTTAATTATTTAAGTTTTTTTTAGAGGTTCAACATGTAATATAATATAGTTGTAAAATTTATGTGTAGAAACTAAATTCATATTTCAATTTTATATATTGAATAATCTAAATTTAATTAGGTATACAATGAATTTAAAAAAAAATAAAAATTGTTTGTTAGAAATGTCTATCATTTGTTGGGTCAACATTTTAACGGTAAGTTAAGAAACTACAACCTAGGGGCATTTAAGTTGTCAAAATCACATGGGAATCGCACTCGGCCTAGGCACGTGAACCCTTAACATGGCTCTATTTTTGGGTGTCTCCTCTCAACTAAACACACCGTAAGGGTATTGAACTTGGGTTGCCTAGCAAATTAAACCCACACCTCAATTGAATGTTCTAGTAAGAATTGAGTTTTGTAATTGAAGAACATGGTGATGGGATTTCTTCCACTCATGTTTGCATGTGTCACAATATCATTTAGTATAATATCTATGGGTGCAACCACACATTCGACCACTACCTCAAGGTGTCCCCATGGCTCTAGGTTAAGTGGGTCTCATTGGAATTGAACATTTCCCAATGGTGAAAAACTCTTCGCTTTCCACCATTGGATCCAACCCCTTTGGGCATTTTATATGAATCTTAGTGATGATATCAACTAAACATTAAAATTTACTTATTAAAATGTGTTATGCATCCATAATTTTTTTCCCAATGAAAAAAATCTAGTAATTTTATTGAGATAACAAAATTACAACTATATATGCTTATGGAATTCTTATGACTATAGAGTCCATATTCCCCTTCGGAAAATGGGGTCCAAAATGTTAAAAAAAAAATTAATACCTTCCACGCATGGGATATATGATCATCCAAGATTCTTTTAGAAAGTTTAATTTTCTTTTAACCAGTCCAAAAAACTAGATATTACATGCACACTTATCTCATAGAGTCTATTGAAATAACATTAAGACATATCACAAAAAAATACCTCTAAGAGGCTCTAAACAGTACAAAAAAATGATGTCACTCGAAGACTTTGAGAATTCCTAATGTTGTGTCAACAACTAACCTCAAGAGGCTTAGAACAATATAAAAAATGTTCAATCATGGGATGACTTTGAATATTCCTATTGTTGTGTCAATGACCGGTATGAAGGAGGCGAAGAGAAAAAATTGAAGGAACATAACTAATAATATTTGGAGCCAAGATATGAGAAGAAAGTCTAGGTGGCCATCTTGGGGACTTTATGATATTTTCCATGACCCCTATCTATTTCCACACCAAGAGTTTGTTGTCCTTTGTGTTCTGCTCCCCAAAGACATGAGTAAAAGATAGGAGAGTGAGAAAATGAGTAATACATTTGATTTCCTTAAAGATCAAAAGAAGAGTATAGCTTTGTAAGGAGGATGTTCTACTAGTCCAATTGTTCGTGAGAAGAGAGCTACCATAAATATGGATTTTTGAGATTACTATCTCTCTAGCCAGGTGTAGGATCATCTTGAGAGACATTAATTCAATAAGGTTGTTTGCACCCAAACCCACCCCTAAAGATTAATAAACATAAAATTTATTAGAGAAGATAATTCTGCCAACCCCTCCAATTGAAGGATGGCCTTGTGTTGCTCCATTAAAAAAATACTTGGGAGATTCCCTAAGGATTAGAGGACTTGAACATGGGGATTTGAGAATGGCCATGGATTTCTAAGAACAATTTGAAAGGAAAGAAAACATTTTCAGATCATATAGTGGGAAAAGGGAAGGAATCACCAAACAAAGCATGGTTCTGGGTTATCCTAATCCCCCATGCCACAATCATAGAGTTTCCCCTGAAACCTTTGGATCTTGGATTTAAGATCCATCCTTTAAGGGATTTTTTTTATTGAGATACCACCTTTCCATTGAATGCGAAGACTTAGGGACCTAGTTACTTCTTCCTAAACTAAGTGAGAAAAGCGACATACCGAAAAAATGTGTTGACTTGTCTCTTCATTTCTTTTACAAAGACTACAATTGTTGGGCCAGTTGAAATTCCTACATTGGAGGTGGTCCCAAGTGGGGGCATTATTTTGGAGAAGGGTCCACATGAAATTTTTTGTCTTGGAAGGCGATTTACGTTTGCATATTTTTTGGCCCCACCATAGAGGGGGTCCACACGGTTGTTGAATCCTGAAGATTGATATCCAAGTTTTGGATTATACCCTCATGATGGGATTTGGGACTAGATGAGTTGATCAGATATTGTAATGAATTCATTCTAGAGTGTCAAGATATAAGTAGACCAAAGGGGAGCTATATTTTCATTGATCTCCAATTATTGTAATGCCATCCATCTCCCTTGTCTCAAGAGAGGATCTCCAAGTCATATTTGATTTAAGAAGAAGTTACCTCTATTTTTGGAAATGAATTAAGGGTATTTACAATAGGTGATTGTTTTCATATTTGGTCCATGTTTCTTTCCTAATGGGGACTTGATTTCCTTTCCCAACCTTTCAAATTAACGAATTTCCAATTACGGGGAAATCAGAAATGATTGTCTTCCACACAATAAAACATTTTTGGGAACATTTCTTAGGATTTTTTATCCAGTCCATGAGAGAATCATGCATAAAATATTTTTATTGAATATCTAAGTCCAAAGGCACACTCCTTATATCAAAATACATAATTTTTTTCTTGCCAAATATTTTGAGAAGTAAAATATGTTTTTCAGCCCCCAACCTCCCATGTTTTTTGGAATGGTAATCTTTTTCTAGGAGGCTAGAATGAGGGACATGTTTTTTGATTAGTTAGACCAAAGAAAATGGTGTGAGAGTTCCCTGATTTTGTTTATAATTCCTTTGGGGACCCATGCCAAAGTGATCCAGTAGACCGGAATAACGTCAAAGAAAGATTTCACCAATACCATTCAATCAACTTTGGAAAGCCATTGATTACACCAAGAATTTATTTTCTTTTCAATTTTGGAAATAAGCCACATCTAGTCATTTTTAAAATATACATTTTCCTTAAGAACAAATCCCAAGTTTCTCTTCCTATCTTCCATCTTTGATGCTTGAATGTATATAATATGGGATATGGTTTTATTTCCATGAGTTGAAAGTTCCTAGACATACATGGATGAATTTTATTTATTTATAATCATTCATGTGGATGTGAAAAAGGTCTTAAGTATCTATTCAGGATTGTTATATTCCAATTGAAAAATACAAGGATGTTGTCAACAATCATGATGTAGGAGCATCAAAGGCAGGGCTAGAAATGTGATGCATTGGTCACATGTTGTAGCTTTGGAAGAGGATTAGCAATCCTAGGGATTTGAAGGTTTTGATTTTCAAAATATCTTAATCTAAGTGGATAATTGTTGTCAGTTAATTTGTTGTCAATTTTTGAGTCAAAGTAGGGTTAGATGGAAGTATAAATCTCCCTACGAGGAGACTGAGCCATCTAGTTAGTTTGTTGCTAATTAGTAGGAATTAGTTTGTTTTCTAAAAATAGAAAATCCCTCTAATTGTGGATGGGGTTGTTAGTAGTTAGGTTTATTCTTCCTAATGAGCATGTAGATGACAGAGGAAGGGTAGAGCATAGAGAGAGAGGTGTGAGCTCTCGGTGGAAGATTGTAAATGATATAGCTGGAAAAAAAAACAAAGGGTTTATGAAAATTATCTAAGTCTAAGACTGTTTTATTGCAGATTGCTATGATTGAGATTGTTTTTATTACAAGATCTACTGTTTTGGAAAATAAAAGTAATTATTTGTTTCTTTCATTAAGTTGTTGGGTAAATTTCACTGATTTACAGTCGAACTAGGGCTTTGTAAATTGAGACAGGTTCAAATTATAATTAGTTCACATTCAAACATCACTGATAACCCTGAATTGGTAGATATAAACTCAATTTGCATCGTGATTGAATTTTGAATCCTACTCTGGAAGGGATAGTGTGATTTTTCCATTTGTGACCAACTTGCAGAGGTCAGTAAAGAATTGTCTACAAAAATAGATGGTTGTTGTGCATTTGAAAGGTAGATCGACGACGTAGGGAGATTTTGCAAGAAGTAATAAGGTAACGGTTGAGCTCAAGCTTTGATTTGATCGAATGGCAGTGATACCAAGTCGTAGTCTTGATGCTCATACTCTCAGTCGAATTCCCCTCCAAAAGAACCCTTCTCCATTGCGATGAGGGATGAGAAGTAAAGGGCTAGATCCATATTAGAGTTATGGGTTGAAGAATGTAGGAAAGTGTTGGCAGAAGTCGTCGGGAATGGAGGAGGAGTGAACTAGTTATGGTTAGCTAGTTTATCTCTGTGGAAAATTCGGTGTCTAATTAATATAGGCAGAGAGCGAATTATGAATGAAATTGCCTAGTTTTCATTAAGATTTTGAAAATAGTGTTATTTTCTTGCAATCTCATATTTATATTTTATAAATTCGACAGTGTAACAACATTCACTTGAAGGGATTTTCACATGTTGTTTTAAGAGGAAATCAATTTTGGTATCAGATAAGGAAAAGGTTCTCTAAGAAGAAAAAAGAAGAAGGTGATTGATGGAAGAAGTCTAAGGAGTTTTGGTGAGGTGAAATAACAAGGTGAAGAAACTTTCTTACTGCAGAGGCTGAGGGAGTAGGTCACCAAAAATCCTTGGAAAGAAAGGTTCAGTAATTCCAACATTGCATTCTTGGAGGAATGATTTGAGGTAATATGTTTTGAAAGTTTTGAAATTGTTTATGGAAAAAAAGGTTGATTGGAGGATTAGTATATGAAAGTGCATAGCTTTCAAAGTGCATGAAATATATTCTACCTTGGGAGGATAAGTATAATAAGTTTTTTTGAAGAATAACTTGTAAAGAAGTGTTCTTGGCTTGAAGAACAATAGAAAGAAATTACAATAGTGATATGGTTGAAGCATACACTGGTAAGAGGTAAAAGGTTTTGAGATTCATTAGATTTTGTGTGAAGAGATTAGCTGCATGTAGGTGAAAGAAAGAAAATATTAGTGGAAGGCAATGAATCTGTCTAACTAAAGGTTGGAAGAGATATTAAGTGCAGAGGGTATGAAGAAACCCTTGTTGGATAAACTAGAATGAAATAATATTGTGCATGAGCCAAGACAATAGAGTGCATTGCTATGGAAGGGAGACTAATTGTAGTTCTCCAAGGAAAGTGAGTAGTTGTAAGGTAGAAACCTATAATATTTGAAATTTTAAGAGAATGAATGCTCAAGGGAAGGTTCTATGTGAAGATCCAAGAAGAAGCAGAGTCACCAAGAGATGACATGGGACTGGGAACATGTGGTGTGCATGTTTCAAAAGTAGAAGAGGTTGTTTGCAGCCCACAAGGTGCAACAGGAGGAGTCCACAGGGGAAAGAAGAGATGACTATTGATGGTTATCTTAGAGGTTCAATGAGGAGTCACAATAAAAAAGGAGAAACCAACATAGATGCCAGTAGAAGGCCAAGCATGGGAATACTTGGTGTGGTATCTACAAAAAAGTTGATGGAGTCAGCTTGTAGTGATGGATTGGTCGTAGTCCATGATGAACAAAGAGGATTTCATGAGGGAAAGAAGTCTGTGGTTGTTGATAATCATAATGAAGGTTCAGAGAAGGGCCATAGAAGATCAAGTCAGTAAAATCTTGATAGGAATTCAGCTAAAATAAAAGTGCAGTTGGAAGTAATGAGAGAGTTTGTACAGAGAAATATGGAGGACCAAAGGTATTGTTGGGATCTTCAGAGGAAAATAATCAAGTGGATTCAGTTACAAAGGAGATTGAAGTATGATACACGAGTTCAGTTGGAAGGAGAACTCAGAGGAGTTGAGTTTCAGCAAAGAATGTGTGTTGAGGAAGAGGTTTATTTTTGTGAACCTGAACAAGGACCTGTTCTTGGTGAGAGTAATGATGAAGATGAAGACATGATATTAGATGATGGTTTTGTGGATCCTTGGAGGGATGAAAATCAGTTGGAAGATATGATATTTGAGACCACAAAAGAGGCCTTGAAGCCTTATTATTTTCAAACTAATGATTGTTGTATGTATGGAGGTTTTACAAATTTGAAATATTTTGGACAATCACTTGAAACTGTCACACAAGCAAAGAATAAGATGGTTGGATGTGACCATGAAGATTGCTCAGGTCTAGGTATTAAAAGATAGTTTATTGATGTTATCATGAAGATACGAATATAGATGACTACTCATGTTCATATAATGAATATAGAGAAAGACTATATCCTGGAAAAGAAGGATGTGCAAATGAAGGACATCCAGAAGACAGGTCAAATGGAATGTGATAAAGAGTTTGCTTAATTGAAAGAAAGATTTGGTAAACTAGAGAAGTTGATTCAGGAGAGCAATGAAGATGAGTATTATGGTTGGGTTATGAAAAGGAAGAGAATGAAATGGTCTGCATTGTAGTAGAATCAAGGGCTGCAAATATTATCTTTGAGGAAGGATAGAGAGCTCAAGAAAGCCCATCTTGAGCAGGAATTGATGAATAAAAAAGAATTATGTCCATGTGGATATGATAGAGAAAGTTTTCTTGGAAAAAATGATGAAGTGGATATGGAATTAAAGAAGAATTTGATGGGGTATTTTGACAATGGAAATCAACTAAGAGAATTGGTGAAGAAATCATCAAGGGGGACTGAAGAGTCTCATGATTTTAAAGATGATATTTTGTGTGCAAATGGAGGATATGTTGAAGTAGGAAAACTACCTTATGTTGTCACTGAAGATGAGAAAAACAAATCTCAGGATTTACAAGAGATGCAAGAAGATTCAAATAATCTTATGATGAGGAAATAATGGGAAATTATTAAACACATTTGTAGTAAACTATACAAGTATTGGACAACCATTGAATATTGAGGCCAAACAAGAGCAGCTACTAAAAGTTGCTATAGAATATTTTGTAGTTGGTAATCAATTATTGAAGGGTGTTAATCTTGATGGCAGCCAAGATAAATAAGGTTGGATAATATTTGATGCAGAGAAAGAAAATGATGAAGATTGTGCTGGGTTTTGGGGAGAAGTTTCAAGAGAGATGGAAGATTTCTGGTGTGAGTTAAGCCTATTGGAGAAGAGGATAGGAAACCATAGAATGAGTATTGAAACTATAAAATTAGATTAGAATAAGAAAGAGGATGATAGACCTGGAAAAGGAATAGTCAAGAACTTTGAGTTCTTGAGTAAACAGAGCAAGGTGCTCATGTCTGGAGATTTGTATAATTCTGGAAAGAATTTATTTGTAGATCTAGGGAAGTCTAAAGTGAATGCAAAATAGAAAATTGATTTTAAAAATCATGCTAAAATAGGGAGAATTGAGGCTTTGAAGTCTTACAAAGAAGTTGAAGTTATGTTGCTGCAGTATGGTGAAGATAAGAAAGGAATTGTTTTGAAAGGCAACTAGAGAAATGAAATTGTGGAATGCAGATTGAAGTCTGAAATACTAAGTGTGATGGAAGAGGTGACTGATCTCAAGCAATACAATATTGTTGAGATAGAAATTGAAAGTATAGTGGAAGAAGAATGCTATGATCGACATTATGGTGGAAAATGTGGAAGACATCACAAGAGAGTTAGGTTGCTGAAATATTTGTTGAAGGAACTTAAGTATGGGAGTGAATTTGAATTTTAGGGACAGCAAGTAATTGTTACAGAGGAATATGTTCTCAAAGAAATTAAGGATGAAAGAATGATAGAGGTAAGCAGTCAATAGCTTAAAAGTGAAAGTGTGAAGTGGGATAAGAAACTTGATGACTTGTGGATAGTTATGCCAAGGCATTCTAGGAGAATGTGTAATATGGAGAAAGAAGAAATGAATTGTATTAATTCATCAACTGAAGAAGAAGTGTGTGTTGGGTAAATGCAATAGAAAATTGCAACATAAGGTGTGGAAGCCTGGCAAGTTGATATTAGAACTGAAATGTAATGGAAGTGAATACAGTGGAAATTTGCAGTACAAGGTTTGAAAACTAGGATATTGGGCATTAGAGGCATATGACCTGAAGGTCATAATTTTTCTTACCTTGGGAGTTTGATGCAAGAGCATCAAAGGAAAGGCTAGCAATGTGATGCATTGGTCACATGTTGTAGCTTTGGAAGAGGACTAGTAGTCTTAGGTATTTGAAGGTTTTGATTTTCAAAATATCTTAATATAAGTGGATAATTGTTGTCAGTTAATTTATTGCCAATTTTTGAGTTAAAGTAGGGTTAGATGACAGTCTGAAGCTCCCTGCGAGGAGACTGAGCCATCTAGTTAGTTTGTTGCTAATTAGTAGGGATTAGTTTTTTTCCTAAAAATATAAAATCCCTCTAATTGTGGGGGGGGGTTGTTAGTAGTTAGGTTTGTGCTTCCATATGAGCATGTGGATGACAAAGGAAGGGTAGAGGATAGAGAGAGAGAGAGGTGTGAGCTCTCGGTGGAAGACTGTAAGTGATACAGCTAGAATAAATAAATAAATAACAATGGTTTGTGAAAATTATCTAAGTCTGAGACTATTTTACTGCAGATCGTTATGCTTGAGATTGTTTTTATTACAAGATCTATTGTTATGAAAAATAGAAGTAATTAGTTGTTTTTTTCATTAAGTTGTTGGGTGAATTTCATTGATTTAGAGTCAAACTAGCATTTTTTATATTGAGACAGGTTCAAATTATAATTAGTGTGCACTCAAACATCACTGATAACCCTAAATCAATAGATAAAAACTCGATTTGCATCGTGATTGAATTTTGAATCCTAATCTGGAAGGGATAGTGTGCTTTTTCCATTTGTGATAAGCTTGCAGAGGTTATTAAAGCATTGTCTACAAAAATTTATGGTTGTTGTGCATTTGAAAGGTAGATCGACAACATAGGGAGATTGGGCAAGAAGTAATAAGGTAACGGTTGAGATCAATATTTGACTTGATCGAATGGAAGTGATACCGATTCGTAGTCTTAATTCTCATACACTCAGTCGACTTCCCCTCCAAAATAACCTTTCTCCATTGCAATGAGGGATGAGAAGTAAAGGGCTAGATCCATATTAGAGTTATGTGGTTTTGGAACTAAGCGCCAGAGTGCTAATGGTTATGGGCTGAAGAATGTAGGTCTAAGTCATATCAACATATATGCGACTAAGAGTTTGGTGCCATAGCTTAAAGTGCATGTCTATTGAGTGCTAAAAGTGCTAGAAGAATAGTGTTGGCAGAACTTGTCAGGAATGGAGGAGGACTGAACTAGTTATGGTTAGCTAGTTTATCTCTGTGGAAAATTTGGTGTCTATTAATATAGGCAAAGAGCGAATTATGAATGAAATTTCCTAGTTTTCATTAAGATTTTGAAACTAGTGTTATTTTCATGGCATCTCATATTTATATTTTATAAATTCGACAGTGTAACAACATTCACTTAAAGGGATTTTCACATGTTGGTATAAGAGGAAAACTTGGTCATCAAAAATCATGTGAGAGATCGAGTGGGAGGATCCAATAGAAATACCTTTCAAGTTTCAAGAGTCTACTGCACTATGAATTAATCTACTCAAACCCTTTGTGACAAGTAGGAAAAAAGAGGAGAATTAGGATAGCCCTACCTTACTCCATTCTTCACTTTGAAGAATTGATATGGTGAAACATCGATTAAAAGAGAAAAGGAGGTGGAGCTAATACAATTAAGAATATAGGTGACAAAGGAATGACATAACCTTAACTTTATAAGCATAAGTTTGAGATATAACTAGTTGACCCTATCAATGGCATTTTACAGGTCAACCTTCAGAGTGAATGCTCCTTGTTTAAAAGAGTAGATGGAGTGGAGACCTTTGTAAGCTAGGCCAATTGATTCATGATTTTTTCTTCCTCGGAGAAACCCAAACTATTCGAGGGAGGTCGAATATGAGAGGAAGGACTTAAGGGGATGAGATATAATGTTGGTTATAATTTAATATATGTTGTTGTAGAGGGAGATGGGTTGAACACTACGGAAATGAATGTAGTGTTGAACACTACAAATATTTGATCGATGGATATAGAGTAGTCCACCATGCTTAGGAGACCATTTCCCAAGAAATCAAAACACTCAATATGAAATTCCATAGGGATTCCATATTACCCAAGGCTCTTATATTTATGAAAAATATGAAAGACTCTTCAAATTTCCTCTTTAGAGACTTCGACCATCACTTGGTCATTATCATCCTGATCAACGAAACATGGAAAGTGATATGTTAATTGCAAGGCTACTTTGATGGATGCCTTGGAATCCTCTTTGAAGAGGTTGTGAAAATGTTGAACACCAATTGATGCAATGTCTTCGAAAGTCAAGGCTATTGATCCTTGCGGGTCATCAATTTTCCAGATGGTGTTTATAGAATTCCATCGATTACAAAATTCATGGAATAATTTTGTATTTTCATCCCTAACATGGAGCCATAAAGTATCAATTTTCAAATTCCAATCATTTTCTTGATCCAAAATAATCTTTCTCGTAGTTTGTTCTAAGGATTTTAACTCTCTATGGACCATAGAACCTTCATGATGACTTTGTATGGACCATAGAACCAAGGATTTAGCTTCTCTACCTCTATCCTCTTAAATGAATACTGTCTGTATGGTTGTAATCGCAGAAAAACCAAGCCCCCTACCTCGAAACGACACTCTATCCTTTTCTTATCTTCATAGATATTTTGTTGGCTAGGGGATACTTGCATTTTGTTGGTTATGGGATACTTGCATGTTTTCCTTCACTTCTCGTAGAATCCTATGACTCTATTCAATCCATCCTTTGGCCCCTGGGACCCTACTATCTCCAAACACAATCTCCAAAAAAAGGGGTGCATTGTATCCATACAATGCTCTAAATGGTGACATCCTCATTGACATGTGGTAAGTTGTTTTGTAACAATACTCACCCATGTTCGTTGTTTACCCCCACATAATTCCTCAAATACCCCTCTACCCATTTGTTGACGATATTTGTCAATCCATCTATCTGCGGGTGGTAGCTGGTAGTTGTGGCTAAAAATTTTCCCACAAACTTGAAGAGCTCTTGCCACAATGCGTTTATGAAGCACCTATCTCTATTATTGACTATATTCCTAGGTAAACCATGCAATCAGAAAACTTCTTTGAAAAATAGCTCCACTACCTGTATGACCTTGTATTCCATGAGTATGGAAAAGAAGTGTGCAAATTTGGTTATCCTGTCGACCACTACAAATATTCAGTCCCTACACTGCACTCGAGGAAGTACCGTAATGAATCCATATATATGATCTCCCATTTCTTCTCTGGAATGGGTAGAGGCTGAAGTAACCCTGTGGGGTGTGTCTCCTCATACTTGTTCTATTAACAAATCATGCACTCCCAGATGTGCTTCAATACATCATCCTTGAGACACTTCCATGAGAATCTATCCCTGATCTGCTGGTATGTTTTGAAGAATCATTGATGCCCAGTTGTAGATGAATTGTGACAAAGCTTCATAACCTTCCCTTTTAGGGTAGATTTTGGAACTAAGTTGAACCGGTCCTTGTAGAAAATAACATCATCTAACACCCAATATATATCATCAACTACATGTCCATCCAGTACCTCATAACCAAACTTGTTTTTGGAGTACTCCAACAAGAAATGTTCCTTCCAGTCTGTGTAAATATCCATCATCAACACCCTACTGGCCTCCTAGACAAAGCATTTTCTATGACATTTATTTTTCCTTTAACATACTCAATTTCAAATTCAAAGGCTTGGATCTTCGACACCCACTTCTACTATCTCTCTCTAAGGTCTTTTTGATCCAAGAAATACTTGAGACTGTTGTGATCAATATTCACTACAAACCTGCTACCCACCAGATACTTCCTGAATTTGGTTAAGGCATGCATGATTGCTAGCATTTCCTTGTCGTAAATCAAGTAGAGTCTCTCTAATTCATTGATATTATTTCTATTGAACACAATGGGATCCCCCCTGCATTAAAACTTCTCCAATCCCCACCATTGATGCGTCACACTCTAGGAAAAATGACCAAGAGAAATATGGAAGGGATAGAATAGGGAATGTGTTCATAA
>JASDQU010191172.1:8197-20079 GCA_032191745.1 Picea mariana
AAAGCACCAAGCAAGATAACACAGTGTTTACGTGGTTCACCCCCCTCCTGGGGCTACGTCCACCAACTCTTCTTCTTTATTGCCTTTAGTCAATCTGCTATAGCACAGAGCCTCTAACCCTTACTCCGCACAGGACAAAAGATCTGTGTAGCTCGCTAGATCCTTCTTCCTTGTGTTACATCACTAAGTCCTTCACAATATGTCACAACTACTTGCACTCAGCTCTGCAAGTCTCTTACAATCATGAACAAAGCATCAAAACCCTAATTTCACTTAGCATACATACACATCACTTAGATATAGCACTTAGCCTTTCATTCATATCCTTCTCTCTTCTTAGCCTAGGTATCTATTTATATATACAAAATAGGCCTAAACATGGGTAAACCCATGGGCCGACATCCCTTTCCCGTTACATATTCCCAAAAACCCAAAAAGAGGCCCAAAAGGGTGACGAGATCCTGTGATCTCCACTTCATCTTGTGCTCCTCCTTCGATAGGCTATCGATGTCCCAAAATAGGTCAACATGACCAAGAAACTCTCAAAACTTGGTCAAGGGCCAACAGGCCCCCAATACTCACCTGTGACTTGTCCTGAATCACTCTGGTCTGAGCAGTTCTACCTTGAATGCCCTGAGATTGGCCCGAGTTGCTTCGAATTGCTGCTTTGATGTGACCTCTTGCTCTATGAAATCCTGGATCACTGTGTCATTCACCGGTCCTTCTAAGCATTGTTCTGTTGTGAGGATGACCTGGTCCAGCTTTGCTCCTTGCCTCTCAACTTCTGTAAACAACAGACATGCCTTGTCTTGCATAGGTTGAATTCGTTGAGTGACTTCCATCACTTTGCTTTGAATCATATGAATCTTTTGTTCAGTTGTGCGTTGTTCATGAGATCTCTTCATTCTATCTACTACTAATAGGGCCTTCAGTTATGCCTGTAGTGTATCCACATGTTGTTTTTCTTCCTGGAGTTGTGGCTCCAGTGCCTGTAATTCTGGATTCTCTGCAAGGTTTTTGTATGTCTGGGCACTCTGGTTACTTAGCTGCTTTCACTCCAAGGCAAGAGATTTTAATATGCTAACTGCACTACGAGCAGTTTCTTCTCATTGGTCTCTTATCTCCTTAGGAGTTTCGGGTACAGCGCGGAGCTCTAGTTCTGCAATGCGTTGTTGTAGCTTATGGATTACCTCTTCGAGTTGTGCCACCTACTGTGGAACTCGTTCCTCGGTCTGTACTTCGATGATTGTCACAGAGCAAAGTGCTCTATTGACCCTTTCCTTAACTTCAAGTTGCTCAGCAAGCAACTGTTCCTTACTTTGTTGTAGCTTTGCTTTCTCTTCATCCCACTTTGCTTAGAGGGCAAGCTTTTCTAGTTCTACATTGTTGTGTTGTTCTAGCAGATCTCCATGTGCTTGCGCCAGAGCCTGGGTGGCTTGTGCTATTTCTTCTTGAGCTCGTCGAAGGTGAGCTTCGACTGTATTGGTAATCCGATGTAATTGAGCGAGCTCATCACCTAGTTCTGGTGTTCCAACTGTCAGGGGCACAGTGGATATTGTGTGGCTGGATTGTAGTGCCTGTTCAGTGCAGCGATGATGAAGTCGAAGTCATCTGAGGTTAGGGTGGTCTTGAACTTGGTTCTAGTTTCTTTCATTTTCTTCCTTGAAGAAGGTTTTGGAGGGGAAAGCTTCCTTTAATTTGAGGGATCCTCCTCGTCTCTTGGCAGTGTAACCTCGCCTTTCTTCTATTCTCTTTATGTTCCATCACCTCCTTTCTCTATTGAGATAGATGTGGTCTTCACGGATGCGCTGTCTAAATCGTGGACCTCTTTGGTCTTCTTTATCTTTCTAGGTTTGGCTGTATCCGACGCAGTTTCGGGGCTGTCAACATCGGACATCTATACGGGGTCCGTTGGAACAAGGAGGTCCATCGACCATTCATTGGTAATCTCCTCCAGGTCATCCTCTGTTAACTTGTAGTATGACTGTAGTTGTTGGTGATGCTCATCAGCGCGCACTGTGATGTAGATGAAATGGCAGTCCGCATTGAATTTCATCAATGGCCTAAATCTGTGAAGTGTGTTCAGGGCTATGCGAGGCGTGGCCTATATGGCTACCTTCAACTGGTTATAATACGTGTGGAAGATGACATTTGATTGCCACTGTTTGTTCATGTCATTGGAATACCACAACGTACTGAACTTCCCAACCAGTGGTTCAAAGGGCTCGACATCCGGGAAGGTTGCACCTTCTGGCATCTCTCATGTGATGAAAGCAATTAATATGAGCAGCCAGCTAAAATGGAACTTGTGCCCTTGGTCCTATGCTTCCCTTCAGTCAATTTTTAGTTGGTTCACCAATTATTTGGCCCAATTCATATGTAGGCCCTCCGCGCACTTCCCTGCGAGTTAGACTACAAATTCGGTTACTTGGGTCGGTCAGTTCTTGCGAACTAGCTTGTCTGTGATCAGCTAATAGGCAAGGCGCACATTGTCGCTCTGGATAGAGGCTGCCTTGTAGCCTCACATGCCCTTATCTACATTTCCATAGGTATCCTTTATTCTATGGGAAAGACCGCGATCTGCAGTCTTTCTGAGGTAAAAATCTTGCGGGTCGGGGCCCTGCATGCTTAGCCCTGTGATCTGATTGATCAAAGTCATATCCACTATGATGCAGCGGTTCAACCATAAGTATCCTCCATGATAGCAAGACAACAGCAAATTGACACACGCGTTCACTTCTTGATGCCTCCCGAAGTGAGGAATCTTCATTATATTAAGCAAGGTTGACTATGCAAGGTTCTGGGTCCATGACTGAGTGATAATCTTGGAGTTCTTTCCTTTGGTTCACGTCAGATATTTATGAGGGGCGAGCATAATGTAAACCTTCCTGTCACCGAGGTTGAATTCACTGAACTTCAATGCGGTGATCTTATCTTGGTCGGCACGAACTGCACGCACTTCTTTCGGAAGGTACGCAGTGATCAAAGCATACTCAAATTCGCAGGGTACACTGTCACGATTGATGGCGTCGCTGAGAGGTGGTATATAAGCAGGTAGACTGCTCGGAATCATCTTAGCATTCGCGATGTCGTCTCTGTGCTTAGTGCGCTTCTCATCGGTTGGTCGGGATGGACCGGCTCGAGCAGTGGAAGAAAAGGCCTACAATCCTCTCGTCGACGATGTGTGTACACCTATAGACAACCCTCGCTCTGACATGACACTCTCTTTCATCAAGTCGATCAAAGCCTTTTCAACAACTTTATCTGTAGTGCTCAATGCTTTCGACATATGCACACGGGATAAATAATTCACGGGATCGGGGAACAACTCAGGCACAGTAATGACATAGAGAACGATAGCACAATGATCACTGTATAAACTCGGCTTAGGTTGTGGGCTCGAATTCTCGATTTGGCAAAAGTGTTCTCGGTGCATGGATCGACGAGCTAAATAGGTAATTCAACAATAGTTGTCTTGCAATGGGTATAATCCTCCATTAACTCTTGTTTGATCCGTTATGGTGCAGTCCAACGGTTGGATGATGAACCTTTATTACTTTTATGTCCGTTCGGAGTGGACGTTGAACAGATATATCAGCCCCAACAGCTATATTGCTTCGTCATGATGAAGTGCCATGTGTCACTGTTCTGATATCTCAGCGAAGCTCCAATTCTACAATTTTTATTTCTATGAGGTATCCTCTAGAACCTCCCATAACCTTTTGTATTAGCCCTTTTATTTCTTAACTTTCTAGCCTTCTTTCCAGTGAGCTTTGTCGCAGTAATTTTTTTCTCGTTCTGATTATTTTCTCCTTTGGTCTTAGTTATTTTGCGTTGTTGAAATTCTTTCCTAAGGTTCCAGGATAATACTTCTTCTATGTCTGGGATAGGTAATTCAATCTCCTAAGGATCCTCTAGTTTTCTCTTAGTTTCGACATCCAGGTTGCTAGTATTAAATATCCGCAATCTTCTCTTCTATTCCTCAATCGAGTGTGTTATCCTTCTGGTCATAAAGACTTTTAACTCTTGATTCTTTTGTTCCAAAAATTCTTCTTCTTCCTTCCATCTGGCTTGATCTCTATCAATCCAAGGTTTTCCTATTAGCATGGTAAACAAGGTGCTATCTTCAACAAATTCAATAATCTCAAAGTCTTCTTCTGTCGAAGTTCCATTGACAGTCATAAGTATCCATGTGAGCCTTCCACATAGGTTTACTAGCTTTCCTCTGAATAAACTTATTCCTACTAGTGAAGGGATCATAGCAGGCCTTCCTATAGCTTCCCAGGTTCTCTTTGGCATAATATTCATCTGTGTTTCCTCATCCAGAACATAGTCAATGTCAAAGTCTCCTATTCTTGCTTCGATGCATTCCTTCTCTTTGAAGATCTATGATAAGCTGACATGTCGAAGGTCAATCAGGGCTTCTTTTATTTGTATCAATATTTTCTCGAATTCTTGCTTGGGTTCTGCCTTTTTCTGGATCTGCCTTAGGGTTCTCTTTATTTAGATTCATTCCTTCAAGCTTAGCGATCATTCTAGGGAAATCCAACACTTCATGGTCCATAGCCTTACAACAAAGACAACTAGGTCTTCTGCCAGGGCATTCCTTAGCAAGATGTCATGGTCTTCTACAACTATAACAGAGGGTTAATCTTCTCTTTCTCTTAAATGATCCCCAGCTTCTTCTCTATTGCGCACTAGGATCGTATGAGCTAACCTGAAACAAATTCTTTCTAGGGTCTTGCATCCATTTGTTAGTCCAAACATTCTTTCTATGCATAGTTATAACATATCTTTCATTATTCTTATCAGATCTATTCATATCAAATCTTTTTTCATCGATCAGTGCCCTATTTTTTAAGCTAGGACAGACTCTATCAAACATACCTAGATTCATACTCTAGAAACAAAAACTTTCACTTATCTTACTTTTATAGAGCACAAAGCTTTCAGATCTAAGACTTTTTAACTATTCTTACCTTTGTCAAAGCACGGAGCTTCCCGATCTTACCTCTTTTAGTCAGAAGTTTCCACTTTTACCTTTCTTGGAGAACAAAGATTTCAAATCTTGCTTCTTTTCTTCAGATCCAACCTCCTTTCTTCAGATCGGGCTTCTTTCCTTCAGATCTGGACTTCTCTCTTTAGCTCAGAGCTTCACAGGTCAAGTAAAATGTTGCGCACTATGGCAACATATCTACGCACAGAGCTTTCACACTTTTAGATCGAATCTTTGCACAAAGTTTCTTCTTCCTTAGTTCCCAGCAATCACAGTTTCAAGTCCCACAACAGAACCATTTGTTGGCACAGAGGCAGACTCAGGGTTCAACGCTACAACAACGCACCAACAAAACCCTAACTACCAGCCCTTTCGGCAACACCTGCGAAGCAGATGAAGTCTCACCTGAGGTAGAGGNAATAAAGCATTTAGCACCTTCAGTTATTTAACATGCAATCATTATCTACTTCGTTGATAAAAACAGAGCCTCGTAGTATTCACAGTAATCTACTGTATATAAGCACTTAGCATGAGTAAAATAGGTCAGATGTAACTGATCAAGCACTAAGCATATTCATGTACATTAGATCTAACATTCTATACATCATTAGCACTAAGCATAAGAAGATCTATCTAATCATCTCAAAGCACTAAGCAAAGAAGTCATAAACACATTCAAGCAAGTACCAAGCAAGATAACACAGAGTTTACATGGTTCACCCCCCTCCTGGGGCTACGTCCACCAACTCTTCCTCTTTATCACATTTAGTCAATCTATTACAGCACAGAGCCTCTAACCCTTACTCCGCACAGGACAGAAGATCTGCGCAGCTCGCTAGATCCTTCTTCCTTGCATTACAACACTAATTCCTTCACAATCTGTCACAACTACTTGCACTCGGCTCTGCAAGTCTCTTACAATCATGCACAAAGCATCAAAACCCTACTTGCACTTAGCATACATTCAAATCACTTATATCTAGCACTTAGCCTTTCATTCGTCTCCTTCTCTCTTCCTAGCCTAGGCATTTATTTATATATACAAAATAGGCCTAAACATGGGTAAACCCATGGACCGACATCCCTTTCCTGTTACATATTCCCAAAAACCCAAAAAGAGGCCCAAAAGGGGGCCAAGATCCAGTAATCTTCGTTTCGCCTTGCGCTCCTCCTTCGACAAGTTGTCGAAGTCCCAAAATAGGTCAACATGATCAAGAAACTCTCAAAATTTGGTCAAGGGCCAACAGTAGCGCAGAGACAACAACACACTTCTTGTTTGAGCAAGTGATCACCATATTTGGATGTCCATGAATTTCGACGAATGACCAAGGTATTCACATTATAAAAAGTACTATTAGGGCCATGATTGTGGCGTTTGAAGTCTATCACCAAAAGAGTACACCATACCATCCCCAAGCCAATGGAAGAGTAGAAGCTTTCAATAAGTTCTTGGAGAATGCTCTTACTAAGATCTGTAATGTCAACAGGGATGATTGGGACTTGAAAATTCCAGTAGTACTATGGGAATACAGGACCACCTGTAAGAAGTTGACAGGACATACACCATTCAGATTGGTGTAGGGCATAAAGTAGTAGTAGCATTAGAATTTCTGGTACCCAGTCTGCACGTAGCAACAATTACCAGCATGACAGAATGAGGCGCAGTAAAGGAGAGGTTAAACCAACTAATGGAGATGGAAGAGGATAGGATTCTGGCAGGATTTCACCAAGAAGTACAGAAAGCAAGAGACAAATCCTAGCATGACAGACATATCAAGAGGAATAGTTTCAGGGAAGGAGACCTAATCTTACTCTATGACAGTAAATTTTTTCAACATCCTGGTAAGTTTAGAATGCATTGGCTAGGGCCCTATGAAATAAATATTGTCATAGATGGAGTATCTATACACCTAAAGGATCTGGTAGGAACATAACTGAAAGGAATGATCAACAGGAGTCGACTGAAATTGTACAGAGACAATTGACCCCCTAACACTTAAAACTTATAGCACAGTAAAAAACCATGTACATAGTTTATTATAGTAGAAGCTAGGACAAAAAAATGATAATAAAAAAAAAAAATGAGCAAAAGACGGAAAAATAAATACAAAAATACAAAAACACTGGAAAAAGTTGTGCACAGTAATTACCGCGACAAACATCAAAAGACAATGTGTAGTAAAAATTGAAGTCAGTGCAAATGCACGCAAAAAGTGAAACATGAACACGATTGAGTCTATAAAAGGTGGAAATCACATGGTTATTCAACACTTAGCGATGCTTGAGCCCGGAGTGAGAAAAAGAATGCATGCCCTACTTATCATTTTACAAAAGAGAAAGCGAGTTTGTGACTTGGAGAAGAGGATGACTCCCCCGAAGTTCGGCGCCCCAGAACAATTTGTCTGGATTACTCGGTAAGGACAAAGGCACAAGGAGAGAATGCAGCAGCCAAAGAATGTGGTCGAGTTGGAGGATGTTACCACCTCGAACCCATAATCTATTAGCCCAACGCAGGTCAAGTAAGATATTCCCACAACGTAGCAAGGAGAAATAGGGCAGAGCTCTGGGGCAAGAAACAGTGCTTTGAACCTTAACCCCGAGACACCTGCGAAACCTGATGAAATGATGGGACCACAATAGTCCCAAGAACAAGAGGAAGTGTTGGTCGAAGACATCACCGACCGACAAGAGTTCGGTAGGGAGGAAGAAGACACAGATGCAGCAAAGGTAGGCACATCTACTGTGGGACAAAAAAGAAAAACACCAGACCCCATGGAGATTACCCTCCCTTTTCTCCCAGATGCAGTCATCACTCTCGATGACATGCTTGGAAAGGTACCTAAGTTGAGGTACACTGACCATGATGTATGAGATGCGGCTAAGTTTCCAGCGTTGGCCGAGGATAATTACTTGATAAACACAGGGGGAATTGGACCCCTCGGCAAATCTATACTAGAGTCTGTACAGTGGATCACTAGGATCTACAATTCGGGCATTATGAATCTATTAGAGATACCACATTTTGGGTGCAGTAAGAATTTCGGCCTATGTGTCAAATAGTTAGTCGTCCGCATCCATAAAGGCATATTATGGATGGAGAGACTAGTACAGATTGATGTGGCATTGATTGCCAAAATCATGGGACTACCCACAGTTGGTGTGCATCTCGAATAATACTTAGAGAACAAAGTGTGTGAGAAAGAACAGGTAGAACAGGTTAAAGCGCAGTTCGGCACTACTCAGGGAAACAGAGGCATTGTCATCAAAGACATTAATGACAATGCGATAAGGTTCGCTAGCAAACTGATGGTGTGTAAAATATTGAGGAAATTTTGAAGAGAGGAAGTGCCAGCAGGTGTTATTGCATCGGCAACGTAGTGCGCTAAGGGATTTATGTTCAACTGGGCACCGTACCTGCTAAACCAATTTTTAATAGACCATCGCGATGCGCGGGATAATTAAACTCGATTCCATTATCATTGGTTAATCATATTAATAGCACTGGCAGGGTGGCAGGAGCCCAAATTCTTGGTGTTCCTAGACAAAATCAAAAAGTGTTACGTGGGCAGATATGAGTCCCTCTAGCATGCCAAGGATAATGAGATGCAACATGCCAATAATGTAGTATTCGCCATGTTGTTAGAAGACATACAACAATAGACAACGAATGTGTGGCACATACGAATGGAGGTAGCAGAGGAGACAAAGGGGATAGCCAAATTCAATGCATCCTGACATCATGTATGGATCCAAGTCGTAAGGGATCCCAAGAAGGCGTGGCTGAAGATGCAGTACTACGTCACCAAAGAGGAAGTCGATTGGATTATCAAAGACTAGCCTGCGCAGTGGAAGTTACGAGTAGAAAAACTAGCCACGAGGACATGCACAACACATTCCTCCAAGCCCAAGGATACAACCGAAGCAGGTTCGTCAGCCCGAACAGGTAGCCCGGATGACAATACCAGAAAATTCATAGTGCGAAACCAACTAAGTAGGAGCAGTGCAGTACCAAAATGGTCGAGGAGAACACCCACCACGATAAGGATAGGAATTCATCCACAGACTGGGAAAAAGGATATGACACAGTCTACATCAAAAAGATCCCAAGGAACAACAAGTGGGGCACAACCCTCACAAACAGCAAGGAAGCCTGTGCAAGGAAAATATACACACAAGCAAAGAAAGTACGAGACTGGTGACCTAGACATCAACCTAACAGAGGATGATGCAGAGCTCGTCACACAAAAAGTCCAATACCAAGGTGAAGAAGTGGTATGAGTTGCAGAAGCATAGTAGGAAGAGATCATGGCCAAGTTGCTAGAGGTCCATGAAAATATACAACAACTATGGAGCCAGGCAGGATCACAAGGCCTCCGCACACCAACATGGAAGGACACAGAGGTCACCTGCACAAAAAGAAGGTGAAGAAATTATGCAGTTTGTCATCTAGGGCAGGGAGACATTCATGATAATGCATCAAATTATCAGGTTCGATCAGGAGACGATGTAGAAACCCCTAGAGGAGGTAAAACAAGTCGAGATGGTCATGGCACAGATACCTACAAAGGACTTATACAGGATACATGTATGTGTCATGCAATAAGTGCATTCTAGGGCTCGTGCGGATGCCACAAATTTAGAGGTGGGAAGAGGGGTCATAGAGATGCTCCAAATAACATGCGACCAATTGACCACAGAGAAGGAGGAAGAGAAAGAACATGCAAACATATTGGAACAGGGATTGACAATGGCATACAACTGCATCCCAAATAGCATGCAAGTAGCGGAGAGAAGTGCAGAGGAGAATATCAACCTCATTCCGCAAACCATCAATCAGTATAGACATGAGAGCAAGGAACTAAAGGAAAGGCTCAATCCCACGACTCCTCTTGAGGTTCAAGAGAAGACGAAACAAGAAGCTTCAATCCAAATAGCAAAAATGGAGAAACATGCAAGAGCAAATGAAAAATTGTTTGACAGAGCCATCTAGATCTGGAGAACACTCGAAGAGGATGAGTAGTTCCAACAGTGAGACCATGAAGAAGAAAGAGTCATTGCATCCATACAAGACCTCAAATAGAGGCAGAAAACAATGAGCATCACAGAGCGCCTGAAGGGTACTCAAGATATGAAGAAGTTACAGTCACATTTGAAAGTAGTGCAGATGCATAAGCAAGAGAGACAGGTAGAAGTGGAACCCCTCCAAGAGAAAGAAGCACATATGATCGCGCAGTTGGAGGAGGAAAAGAAAAACATGGCATAAGCACAAGCAGATAGTGCAATGCTAATGCAAGAGGAAATAACAACGCATACACTATAAGCCCTAATAGGAAAAGTTGTGCAAATAAAAGAAAGAGGAAAGTAACTGAAGGACAAGTTCCATAGCCAGGCAGAGGCTATTCAAGGAGAATGCACTGCCTAGGAGGCTCGGGATGAGCCACGTGTTACTGTTGGGGGCTTGTTGGGTGCAGGCCTATTTTGAGGTAAGGTCTATTTTTGGAAGGTAAAACTCAATTTTAGAGAAGAACAACGAGCAGAAAAAGCAGCACGTGCGAGGGAAAGCCGCGTGCAAAGGAGGAAATCATGCAAGGTGCACAAGCAAGAAAACCTAACCATGTTAGGGTTAGGGTTTTCGTAATAGATTGTAACGGCTAATAAGCTGGTAAAATAGTATAAATATGAACCTAGGAGGTCTAGGTCGGGGTGGTTCAAAGTTGTTCTAGTTTTTAGCTGTTGAAAAGACACCAACATAAATTATGATACATTTTTGTAATTTTTTGAGTTGTAGAAGAGTCAAGTAGGTTAGGTCATGAGGGTTAGGTCACAGGATGAGGAACCTAGTGTGATCTAGTCTGACTCATAGAGGTTTTGGAACCTTTTTCATGATTGTATGATCAGAGATATAGTGCACGTAGCACCATATTTTGCAGCAAACCTAATAAAAGAGCCTAAGAAGCCAGATCTTTGTGGACGTATCCCAGGAGGGGGTGAACCACGGTAAAACATGTGTTATGGGTGTTGTGTTTTGTGTATTGCATATTTTCCTTATGTTAGTAGTTATATTATGAATGGATGAATGAATGATTCTGTTAGATCTATTAGAATGCATGCATAGGCTTAATAGATGAATGAATCTTAGGAATAATAGAGAGAATAATCAGATCAAGGCCTGAAGAAGATCAAGTAAATCCCATATCCCCACTCCTTCCTAGACTACAATCACTTGAGATTTGCAGTCACCCATAGAACTATCTCGGGTGAGACTGTGCAATGCAGTTTGTGTAATGTGTTGCCTTCTAGTTTACCGGGTTTACCAGGAAATCCCATAGTTTTAGAGGGTTTTGTTAGAAACCTGTTCAAATCTGAACCTGGGTCAACCCAATTAGATGGAGAGAGAGATTAATAACCGACAAACAAGGGATCTTGTTTTGTGCATGCAACAAGAAATCAGAGAGACCACTTTGATCTAGTAGTAATATCGATGTGAATAATGCAAAGCGACAACTCTAGAATAGAACTTACTAAGGCAAAATGTGAGACACCACAACGGAAGCACAAACGAAGGAAAGAGTTGAGAGGTGGAGACACTATTGAAGCACCGACAAATATAACAGACAAGAGGAGGCATGTTAGTGAAGCACTAGTGAAAGCAGAGATGAAAATAACGGTGAAGCACTAGTGAAAAAAAGAGATGAGAGGCAATGATGCTAGTGAAGAACTAACAAATTCAATATCCAAGGAGGAGCATAAGTTAATGAAGCACTCCCATAGCCACAACCTACCTGAATAAAACACCAAACCAACATCTTATTAAAAATAACAGTAATCAGTGCTACTTGGAAGGAATTTATCTCAAGCCATGTCCTACCTGACACAACAATCTATA
>JASDQU010191175.1:0-13204 GCA_032191745.1 Picea mariana
TATGCAGCCTCTTATTATAGCATCTATATCCTTTACTTTTTGTAGCATACCCTAAGAAGATAGCTTCATCAGCCCTGTCATCATATTTTCCGAGGTTCTCATCATTATTCTTTATGTAGCATTTACTCCCAAAGACTCTGAAGTGTTTGATTGAGGTAGGTCTTCCAAACCATAATTCATAAGGTGTCTTGTCACTTTGTGGTCTGAGGTGCGCTTTGTTAAGCACATGAACTGTTGTGTGTATTGCTTCTACCCAGTAGGTTTGACCAATGTGCTTCTCATTCATCATTGACCTGGCCATTTCCTGTACTGTTCTGTTTTGCCTCTCAATTGGATTAAATATTGAAATGATTCTCACCATAATACTAAATTGTACCTCATGGAGCAAGGCCTGGTGCCTTCCGAAATCTAGTTGATATGATGGATGCCATCTGAAAATCTATGACCATCTGTTGTGGTGAGAGGGGTTTCCATCTGCACAAAAGAGTACTGC
Source organism: Picea mariana (assembly GCA_032191745.1). Classification (NCBI taxonomy): domain Eukaryota; kingdom Viridiplantae; phylum Streptophyta; class Pinopsida; order Pinales; family Pinaceae; genus Picea; species Picea mariana. Next base: position 494 of record JASDQU010191175.1, read on the forward strand.
TGGTCATGTAGTCTCTCAACACTCCAGATATTTAACCTGAGGGCCTCGAGACATAATATCTTTAGTTATCCACAAAATGGGGATAACATGGCCCAAGGGCAATATTTCTCCTATTGGTCATGTTGATTTGACGATGAGTGACAAATACTCGAGATGCTCTCACATTCCCTGCTCCAGGATGGAGTGATCTATTTTTATAGGGTAGGTTTGACTTGTTTACAAGCCTAGCCTAATGTTGAATATGTAGGCTCAAGAGACCTCTTGTGATGAGGGGATTCTCGATGAATCTACTCAACATTAGAGCCCTATATTAAATAGACATGCATGTGGGGAGATTATCAATCAGCAAGGCTCATGGACAACGTTTCTAGTAAAAGAAAAAATGCAAAGAATACAAGACATGGCTCATTAAACCATTGAAGAAACCTTAGAAAGAATTAAAAAATATATTGAAGACAAAAGTACAAGTGGGCCCCACAAGTAAATTGAATGTGACTCAAATTGTATAAATAAAGGCTTGATCATTTCATTTGACACACCAACAGAACTCTTCCCATCAAGTGTGCAAGTCCCAATTGTAGTTGGAGTTGCCAGTTGCACAAATTTTGAGGTGTGCTATCTTTTTGGAGATCTTTTGGGGTGCACTATATATGAGGGTTCTTCCTCATACAAGGGAGAAACTATCTTGTGCTAGGGTTTCTTCATATTAATGACGATGTACTTGGATTGATTTCTTCTTAAGAAAAGTTGTTGGGTTTTATTCCAAGATTGGGTTTCCCGTGATAAAAATATTGTGTCTACTATGCATGCCTATCTTTCTATGATTCTATTGTTTCTGCTGCAATTTTATTTTGGTTGAGATTTTCAGTGTGTAATTATTCTATGATAACACTGACATAAAATTGTGTCTTGAAATCATAAGGTAATAATTATCAGATCTGAAAATTGAAAATTCAACATGGTATTGAAGCTTTGTTGAAATATGCCATTGCATAGTCACAGATATGAAATTTCTCTGAAGGTCATTGGGAATTTATTGGAAAACGTTGGGACTAATTTTTCTACATATCAACTTGCCTTTCCCTAGCACATATACTGGTGCTCTCAGATTGACATTTGATCAAAGTTGGAATTTTAGGGTTTCGGGCTTGGTGACATTCTTCAGGTCGTTAAACCCTCTGATTCAAATTTCAAGACTTCTTCTTGTCAAGATGGTGTCCGATATCATATTATTAGACAGGATGGATGGTGCTACAAATTTTAGATCTTGGAATACCAAGATACTCTTCATCTTGGATGAAAATGAGATTCAAAATTATGTAAAAGAAAATGTCTCAGAACCAGAAAGTGTTGAAGAGAAATCTAGGAACAAGAATAATGAAGCAAAGGATAAGAGGATATTGATAGATTCTATAAAATATCATTTGATTCCACACATTGTTGTGTTGAATACTTCCAAAGGAATGTTTGACTCCTTGGTGGGATTGTTCGAGAGTAAGAAAACTAGCAGGAAATTAGCTTTGAGGAATCGACTTCGTTGTATCATGATGACCAAGTCATATTTAGTTACCACTTATTTAATGAAAGTCTCCCAGTTGAGAGATCAAATTAAGGCCATTGGAGACACCATTGATGATGCATAACTTTTTACAGTGACTCTAAATGTATTTCCTTCTTCATGGGAGTCATTTGTTCAGAGTATTTGTGGATGAAAGGAGTTACCCAAATTTGATCGGATATGGGTTGATTGTGTCCAAGAGGAGGCGAGAGTATTGTCCAGGAATAACTTGTAGAGACCCTAGGATGAAGGAACTCAAGCTCTTGTAGCTCAAGCAAGAAAAATAAAAATACAGGTGGAGGATCAACCCAAGTTCAAGAACATAAGAAGAATGATCTTTCAAAAATCAAGCACTTCAATTGTCTTACATTTGGTCACTATGCTTCTCAATTTCCTAGAAGAAAAGGAAGGGAAAGAAAAATGCATCAACAACCAGTGTTGATAAGCATCCACCACAAAAGAAGACAAATGAATCTAAGCTTGATGAGATTACAGGTGAACTTCAGAAAGAGTGTTTCTTTGTCTCCTCTCTTACAAGAACTATTACAGATAGTAGTGATACCTGGTTGGTAGACATTCGTGCTTCTAGGCACATGACAGGTTATCGAGATTATCTTAGAGATTTAATAGAGAAGGACTCAACATTACAGGTGGAACTTGGAGATGATGCCAAGTATGAAATAAAAGGAGTTGGAACAACATCATTTAAGCTAGAGTTTGGATCATATTCTCTACACATGAGAGATCTATTTTTTGTACCAGGATTAAGGAAGAACCTGCTCTCTATCTCATTGTTAGAGGATAGAGGTTACATAGTTTCATTTGTAGATGGTTAGGTTTTTTGATGGCATAAGGGATTGAGCATAAACTCATCAGAAGTGATTGGTGTATGAGAGGGAGGATTGTACATATTATGAGGACATCCAACCCATGCATTGGTACATGGAAATACCAGTTTATGTGAATTATGGCATCCAATATTTTCTCACCTGCATTATAGGGATTTTCCAATGTTAAGGAGGATGGTTACAAGTATTCCAGAGCTCCAGGTAGAGCATGAGGGTGTTTTCAAGAGTTGTACACTTGGAAATAATACCAAGGGACCTTATCCAAGCAGTGATAGTAGATCCAAAGGGATTTTGGATACAATGCATTCATATGTATGTAGATCAATGACAATATCATTCTTGTATGGATTATTATAATATGCGATATTCATTGATGATTTCTCCCAGAAGAAATGAATCTACTTCATGAAGACAAAGGATAAAATCTTCAGCAGGTTCTAGGAGTTCAAGGCCCAGGAAGATAATTTGAAAGGGAAGAAGATCAAGGTTTTAAGTATAGATAATTGAGGAGAGTATACTTCCAATGAATTCAATGATTTATGCAAGGAAGCGAATATCAAGAGGGATTTGACAGTTCCCTACAACCCTCAACATAATGGTGTTGTGGAAAGGAAGAACATGTCCATTGTAGGCAATGATTCATGATAAGAATCTACCCATATTCTTATGGGAAGAGGCATCCAACACAACAATTTATGTTCAAAACAGAAGTCCTCACCGGATATTGGGAGATAAGACTCCCGAGGAGGCATTCACAAGAGTGAAGCCAGAGATCAACCATTTGAGGATCTTTGGTTTTCCAGTATACATCCATGTGCCTAGGGAGAAGAGGACGAAGTTAGAACATTCTGGAAAGAAGAGTACTTTTGTGGGATACAAAGAGACTTCGAAGGCCTACAAAATCTACATTACAGGATAACGTCAGATTGAGGTTAGTCATGATGTTACTTTTGATGAATAGGTAGCCTTCATAAGGTCTAGAAAGTCTCATATGGATATTGATAATGAGGAGCAAGAGGCTGTTACAGATCAAAATTCCTCACTTCGACAATGTTACATTCTCATTGTCGCAAGTGTCGCACTTTTGCTGCAAGTGTCACATTCTCTTTTCGTAAGTTTCACATCGTGAATGTCACCATGAAAACACTTGATACAACCCCTAAAACATGTTAGAAGAAGAAGCCCCATCATTTGACAGTCGAAAAAAATATTTTTCTATGAGAATTGCTCATCTTGGAAACTTTTGGGAAGATCGACGCTCCCCTACTCATATACAAGGAGAGCTAGCACTCTTTGTCCATCTCACAAGGAACCTTCTATCACTTTGTTTCCCATTCTAAGGGAACGATGAGTTGGTTGAACAAATCTTGGAAGAAATCCCATTTTCTTCTAAAGACAACTATGGATGGATCGAGTTGGTTTGGCTCGAATCTAACTCCTGTGCTGCATCTAAAGGATATATCACAACTATTGGAGACATATCCTCAACTAATTCCAAATATAAACAAGGTAGTTGAGCCTCTCAAATCATATAATTGGAAGCATTCTCACGGTGAACAAGAGAGGAAAAAATCAACAAAGCATTGTTATTTTGATTGTGGATCTTTCGAGCAAGGGTTGGATGAGGAGGACTTGGAGAGGATACTGCAACATCATCTGAAGGTTGTAAGTTTTATTTTAAAATTCTCATTAATATACTTGGTCTATTACCTTCTAGTGTATGTTTACATGTACTTGTCTATGCTTGTATTAATATTCATAGATTGATTGATTTTGTCTAATCCATTAGAGTAGGGGATAATTGTTTGTTCCTTGTTGTCCATTGCAGGTACTGTTCGGAACTTGTGAATTGGAGTAGCTTGGACAAGCATCGAAAGTGAGGTACATCATACTCTCCCTCCTTCTCTATTTTTCGATGGATAAAATGAATCTATAGGAATGGTAGTGTCCAAAGGTAGTTTTTTGTCTTGGTAGAGGGGTCTGTACTCCAAGGGAAAGTTCACCTCTCTGCAGGATGAGGGTATAGATCCCTCTAGTCTAGTTTTTCATCCTTCATACTATTAAGAGGAGTCAGTAAAACAAACATAGCCAGTAGATCTACCTTGAGTTCTCGTGATCAGGAAGAGGCCAACATGGATTCATGACACTTTGCAAGATGAAAATGGGCATGCAACTCCCAGTGGTACTTTCAGGAAGAGAAAATGACTTCATAGGTTCTCAAGTTATATGGAATTAATTAATCACCTCACTGATTCTGACCCTTCCAGTTATGAGGAGGCAACAGGCCAACGAGTTTGGAAGGATGTCATGATGGAAGAGTATCAATCCATCATGAAGAATGATGTGTGGGAGATATTTCTAATACCAGAGGGGAAGCCAATGGTGAATTCCAAGTGGATCTGTAAGATCAAGCATGGAGCGGATGGTAGCATTGATAAGTACAAAGTGAGGTTTGTGGCGAGAGGATTCTCTCGGAAAGAGGGAGAGGAATATGAGGAGATTTTTTCTCCAGTCTCTAGGTACACTTCCACCAGAACTATTATTTATCTTGCTTCACTTATGGGTTGGAGATTACATTAGATGGATGTGAAGACCACATTCCTCAAAAGTGTGATTGAGGAAGAAGTGTATAAAGATCAACCTCAGGGCTTTGTGCTTGGATCCTTGATGTACCTGGTTAACACTGAGCTAGATATTTTCTTTGCAGTTTGTGGTTGAGCCGAGGCACTTCCATTGGGTTGCAACAAAGCATGTGTTGAGGTACCTGCATGGTATAGTTGGATATGGTCTGAGACAAATCTAAGATTTGTCTCAGGTGGTCAAGTGAGGATGCAGGGATATACTGATTTTGATTGGGCATGGAGTGTAGTAGATATAAAGCGCACCTCAGGGTGTTGCTTCAACTTAGGATCAACTATGATATCTTAGCTTAGCACGAAGAATAATTCTATAGCACTCAGTACAATAGAAGCGAAGTATATTGCAACCAGTGTTGTAAGTCACAAAGCAGTATGGCTTTAGAAGCTTCTTACATGACTATTTGATCAAGAGCTAGAGACTACCTTAATACATTGTGATAATCAAAGTTGTCTCAAGATTTCAAAAAATCTAGTATTTCATGACATGACAAAGAAAATTGAGATAAAATATCATTTCATCCGAGACATGGTATAGAAGGGAGTAGTAAAGCTCCAATACATATCCACAAATGAGAAGATTGTGGACATTCTCACCAAGCCTCTGTCTAAGGAAAAGCTTCTATACTTCAAAGAAAATCTTGGAGTGATTCATAATGTCTGTCCAATGATGCTAACTAGAGAAACATCAACACTCCCTCTCAACAAGGGAGACATTCTCCCATATTGGTCCTACTAATTTGACCAAGGGAGAATGATACATTCACTCACAAGGCCATGTTAATTTGGCTAGTGGTGAATGGCCCAAGGGAATTCTTTATCCTATTAGTCATGCTAATTTGATGAGGAGTGAAAAAGACTCAAAATGATCTCATATTTCCTACTCCAGGATGGAGTGATCTATTTTTTATAGGACAGGTTTGACTTGTTTACAAGTCTAGTCTAATGTTGAAGATGTAGGCTCAATATACCTCTTGTGATGAGGGGATTCTTGATGAATCTACTCAACGTTAGAGCCCTATATTAATTATATGTGCATGTGAGGATACGATCAGTCAACAAGGCTCATGGAAAATTTTTCTAGTAAAATAAAAAAATGCCAAGAAGACAAGACAAGGCTCATTAAACCATTGAAGAAACCCCATAAATCCTTAAAGAAGATATTGAAGAAAAAAGTACAAGTCCTCCCCACAAGTAAATTGAAGGTGACTTGAATTGTATAAATAAAGGCTTGGTATTTTCATTTTACACACCAACACAACTCTTCCCATCAAGTGCGCAAGTCCCAGTTGCAGTTGTTAGTTGCCAGTTGCGCAAATTTTGAGGTGTGCTATATTTTTGGAGATATTTTTGGGTGCGCTGTCTCTGAGGGTTCTTCCTCATACAAGGGTGAAACTATCTTATGCTATGGTTTCTTTATATTAATGGTGATGTACTTGGATTGATTTATTCCTAAGAAAAGTTGTTGGGTTTTCTCCCAAGGTTGGGTTTCCTAGGACAAAAGTAATGTGTCTACTGTGCATGACCATCTTTCTATGATTTTGTTGTTTTCTTTGCAATTTTATTTTGGTTGAGATTTTCAGTGTGTAATTATTCTATGATAATAGTGACATAAAATTCTGGCTTGAAATCATAAGGCAATAATTATCAAATCTGAAAAATGAAAATTCAACAACTTGGAGCTATTTATTAATGCAAAAGAAAAATATCACAGAGAGATTTACAAGATATTTTCTCACAATTGATCATCGACAAATGATCCTCCATGCTATTTAAATAAATATCATGGACTAATAGGGTGTTAAGAAATAGATCAATGTAGTCATTAAAATCAAGGAGAATATGAAGTGTCAGATCACTCTATGTCGGGACCATATTGTGATCGTTAGATTACCTAAATGCAAATGCATACTAATGCATACTAAAGAAACACACTTTTACCTAATGACACATTAGACCAAGTTGATCTTAACTAACTCCTAAGTGTATAAATATCCTAACATCCCCCCTTAAGAACAACTTGGGATAGGATTGAAGGATTTACAAAGGCGACACAATAGGAGAAGGAAGGAGGAATTAGAGCCCATCCCCCCTTAATGAAAAATTCTCGAACTCCTAACATAGAGCAAAGTTTGGAAAACTTTGCTTCTGTAAGAGACTTTGTGAAAATTTCTGCAACTTGATATTCTGTAGGATCTGATACCATGTTCGAAAAAACAGTTATTCCAACAGAGTACGAACACCTTCAATAACCACTCACATAATCAGATCAAATATCAACACACTGATATTTTGACGTGGTAAAACTCCTACAAATAAACATCCATGGCCCCAGCCAACGTGGACACTTGGAGAAATTTATTAATGCAAAAGAAAAATATTACAGAGATATTTACAAGAGAGTTTCTCATAATCAATCATCAACAAATAACCCTCCATGCTATTTAAATAGAGATCATTGAATAATTGGGCGTTAAGCCACAAATCAATGTAGTCGTTAAGATCGAGGAGAATATGAACTGTCAAATTAGTCTATGTCGAGAACATATCGTGATTGTTGGATTACCTAACTACAAAGGGATGCCAATGCATACTAAAGAAACACACTTTTACCTAATGACATATAGACCAAATTGATCTTAACTAACTCCTAAATGTCTAAATATCCTAACATTCTAATTATAACTTCAATATATTTTCTTGTAAATTAGTCTTTAATGGAAAAATTGAGAAACAACATGGCTTGTGATTCAAAGCATGCACCACTCTATTTACTATTCATTTAATGTATGATATATCGAAATCATACTCCCTTAGTAATTCTGACCACCTCCTATGTCTGGCATTCAAATTAATTTGCATAAATATGTTTTGAAGTCCATGATGATTTGTATTCAACTCAAATTTCCTTCCAACTAGATAATGTCGACAAATTCTTAATGCGTGAACTATTGCTAGAAGTTCCAAATCGTGCATTATGTAATTTTCTTCATGGCATGGTCAAAGCTTTCTTGAAGCATAGGTGATCACCCTACCTTCTTGCATTAGTAATCCATCTAGTCCTTTCTTTGACACATTTGTACATACCAAAAAATATTGATCCATATATAGTACCTTCAAAATAGGAGTTGTGATCAATAATTCCTTAAGTTTTTAAAATGCTCCCTCACACTATTTTGTCCATATAAATTTCTTATTATTCTTTCATAATTCAATGATATGATTCATAAGATTTGAAAACCCTTTTACAAGCCTTCTATAATATCCAACCAAACCCGTCAAAACTACGTACTTCAGGTACATTAGTAGGCTTTGGCTATTCCATAATTGCTTTTATCTTTTCCATGTCTACTATGATTCCTTCTACTAAAGTTATACATTGCAAGTAATGAATATTTGACTCATAAAATAGGAAATCAATTTTTTTTCCTTATAACTTATGCTCTTTAAGACATTGTAATACATATATTAGATGTCCTTTATGCTCCTCTTGTGTACGAGAATATACAAAGATATCATCCAAAAACGCTTGCACAAACTTGTCAAGGTATTGTCAAAATACTCCATTCATTAAAATCATAAATACTCCTAGTGTAATTGTTAATATCAAAGGTACYACTACAAATWCATAATGTCCAAATCGACATTTTAAATGTAGTCTTAGGAATATCTTCTTCCCTTATTCTCAATTGATGATATCCCAACCTTAAATCTGTCTTAGAAAATAATTTAGCTCCTTTCATATGATCAAATAAATCATCAATTCTAGGAAATGAATATTGATTCCTTATCATCACCGTTTAATTGTTGATAGTCGATACAAAGTCTCCACAATCCATCTTTGTTCTTGATGAATATCACTGGTGCTCCCCACGGTGATATACTCGGATGTATAAATCCTAAATCTAGAAGTTCTTGAAGTTGCATCTACAACTCTCGTAACTCTAGAGTTGTCATATGGTAAGGAGCCTTTACAATAGGTTTCATTCCCAATTTTAAGTTCAATTGTGAAATACAGTTCTCTCTTAGGCGATAATACTTGTAATTTCTCTAGAAATACATCTAAATTTTTTGATAATACTAGATACTATTCTATACTCATTGTATCCTATTCCTTGTTCATAGTCGTCACAACATATAATCTACACCATTTTATCATATATTTTTTTAGTTGTAATTTGTAGATGAATCTTAATGACACTCCTCTATTCATCTTGACTAAAATTATTTTATGACCTACATCATCTACAAAATAAAGCTTCTTATTCTTATATTATAATAATGCTTCATGACTCTCTAACCAATCCATTTCTATTAATATATTATAAGATCCCAAGATAGTTGAATACAAAAATACTTGGGTTATTCATATATTTATATAAATCTCACAATCCTTAGCTAAACACCCTACATCTTGCTTAATTCTAGAAGCCATATCTACTTGATTGAAATATTCATGATTAATTTCCATCACCTTTGATTTTAACAATGCATTATGAGAAATCAAACTTTCTATTGTTTAGGATCTATTAATATTGAAAAACTAATATCATTAATCATACCTAACATCTTTAGTACAATGGACCGATGCTAATCTTGGTAATTATTTACTGCGGCATGCGTCTGGTGGGATTTACCCAAATCACCCATTGTAGTCTGACTCTACTCTCGACTAACTTTGTTATGTGCATGTGGACTCTCTCTATGAAAATGTGGACCTCCACATGTTTAGCGCCACCTCATAGGATATTTCCTCTGACTTCCCGTCTGGGAAAAATTAGGTCTACTCATTTGCTATGTTGATCAAGTCTATTATGTCGGTGGTTGATATGGTGGCCTACAGTTACCTTTCGGTCACCTCTAAGTACCCATCACTGGTACTCCTGGAACATCCCTATGTCCTGCTATAGGTTTCGATGTATAGGCTGATTGTGATGCCTATCTATGTCCCCATGAATCTGAAGGTTTCAATGGTCTAAAATGACCTCCACCCACAAGTTCCTCCTCGACTATTATATCCCTTTGAACTACCTCGTACAAAGTGTGAGGAATCAATATCCTCACCTTATATCTAATGTTATAGTTCATGCCATACAAAACATTTTTGACCCACAAATTTTTGATGTTAAGATGTTGTGCATATATTAGCAATTCCATAAACCCGACCTCATATTTAGGTTCTAACCTACTGTTCTATCTTAATGAGTTAAACTCATTCGGTTGTCTTTTAGTAAATTCCTCAGAATGTATCATTCTCTGAAACATTGCTCAAATAATTCCCATGAAATTTTAGACACATCCATTCCTAATTGTTGCAATAGGGTATTCCACCAAAGCCAGGAACTTCCCTTTAGATGGAATATGCCAAAATGTACTTTAAGATTAGAGGTGTAATCCCTCAAAGAAAAACACATTTCTGTGTTTTCCAACCAGGATTCAACTGTCTTCCCATCAATAGAACCCCAAAACTCTGGAAATTTAACCTTTTCCACCTCTCTACGCACATGGTTACTCGTAGGATTTTGTGATCCTTAAGCATGCATAGATAATCGTTCCTCTTCCCTTTCTAATATGCTCATTAGTATATCTAACATCCTTTGAAATGAATGCATTATGGTCATCACCTCTCTCACATGTACATGTCTTGGTTCTTGAACATGTTCTTCTTCCTTGGGTTGGGGGCATAGAGGTGTAAGCTATGGTAGAGGTAGACATGGACCTCATTCTTTAGTTTTCCTACCTCTCCTTCCTCTTCTGTCCATGCTTACCTAACATGAGAAGAAAATTCAAATTCAATTAATTAAATTTTATTCACTTAAAAAAATAATAGAACTTTTATGCGCAAAATATTAAATGGGTCCAAGGCCCTAGTATATTAAGCCTAACTTTGATACCACTTGTAACACCCCACTTAGTGTTCATATTTTTATTAAAAACAAATATGTGAATTACATAATCTAAAATAATAATATATGTATTTTGCAACAACATTCGCATGTCTACCTAAAGTTGTTATAATAATGTAGAATTAAAAAATAAAAATAAAAAAATATACCACATATTACATTTATGTCACAATGACTAATAATAATAATTTCTTATAAATTTGACTCTATAACATACCCATGAGGTAATGATGATTAAATTTAAATATTGAGAACCTCTCTATTACAAATATATTATGTATGATATGTAAAACACAAGCATAAACAAATTATATTTCACAAATTAATCAAACCAAATAGAATTGTAGTTCTTGTTTCAATCACAAAAGTACTATGGTAATGCGTTGAAAATGCATCTAGAAAGATCTCATTGATTTTTTTGTGTTAGGAGTTTACACATAGATTATGGTTACATCATGGATAAAATCGAAGTCAACTTGAGGTTTCTTCTCAATGTGACTAGAAGTTAATAGAACTTCTAAGATTTATAAATGTTCATAGTTAAATTGGAATTATTAGTCCATGTCGAAGTCGTAGAGGGACTATAGCGATCGATAATTCATTGACTTCATATTAATATATCCTTTGACTATAAATTTTCGCATCATCTGTATTGTTCATACTATAGAAGTAAAAACATTATTTTTTATATAAAAAAAAAACTTGTATGTCATTGTCTCATTGGAGTATATATTCGAGGTCTTATTGCCAGCTTCACTATTCCCAATGTTGTAAATGTGTATATATCCAAAGTTTTGGGCTTAGACGCTCCTTTTTATTTTTTATTACATTTTTACTGAAATGTTTACAAACCGAAAGTTCTGAGCACGAACGCTATTTTTTTTAATGTTTTTTTATTATTGGTTCCTGCCGAATGCGTAGAGGGACTATAGTGATAGCATATTAATATGTCCTTTTACTATTATTATTATTACTATTATTAGTCCTTTGTATTTGTATTGAAATGTTTGCATATCGAAGGTTTAGATCATTGGCACTTTTTTTTAGGTGCTTGAATAGGCTTGACATCTTAAATGTTTACATAGCACGAGGTCCTAAAACATGCCTGACAGCTTAAATGTTTGCATACCGCAAGGCCCTTAGACAACCTAACAGCCTTAAATGTTTACCTAAATAGGCTTCTCGGAGTACATTTTTCCTCGAAATTTTCCATACAATGTTATAGTGAATTTGGACAATATTGTTGTCCACTGCCAATTGAATAGGCATTGTATGTTTTATACTTCTTCTAGGCTTGAAATGCAATTTCGTCATCATTGAAGCTACATACATTGTTTACTAGTTCGGCGGGTGCTTCTTCTTCACTGGTTCGTCAGTTGTTGCTTGTTTTTGTTTGGTTCAACTTTGCAAGGTTGGGGACCTACGCTTGCGGTTGGACCTATTGGTGCTTGTTGCTTGCTTTTGTTTACTTCAACTTTGCAGGGTTGGGGTCCTGCATTCGCAGTTGGAGATGTTTTTTTTTACTTTGCGGGTTCAGGTGCTGCACCCACAATTCGACCTACGCTTATGTCATTCATCGTTTCAGAGTAAGTTTCAATGTCATAATTTCATTTTATACTCCTTCTTTGTTGTTCAGTGTTTGCAGTTTGCAAGTAAGAATGTTTTATTATTTCTACTGGCATGCTCGTCATATGTTTCTAGTTCCTTTTGTGCTTCGACTGCAGTTTGGTAATCGTTGGAGATACATATGTTGTTTACTGGTT